>APFE031307661.1:8243-146966 GCA_000404065.3 Pinus taeda | reverse complement strand
TATCGTTAGCTCAGGAATGATGGGTGGCACAACTTCGGCGAAGTTGTTGTCGAACTACTAGGTTGATCATTAGCCTTGTTGTTCGACAGTTGTGGATTCCCGTAATCTTTATTCCTTGTCAATATCAAAGCATCATTTTTCTACTTTGAAATAAACAACATAAGCACTTGGGATAGGGAAGCATTATCACTAGCAACCATATTGGTTCCTGGGTTTGGAAACGGATCAGTCAATACCGTTGAGGTTCTTGAACTCTTTAAGAATTTCCTAAGCTCATCTTTATGTGGACAATCTTTGGTCCAATGATCCTCATCGCATATAAAGCATGGATGACTTGGTTTCCTGTCTCCAGAAGGGTTTGCAGAAGATTTTTCAGGAGACAACTCCTCCTGTTTCTTCTTTTTCCCTTTGTTTTTCTTCTTGCCTCCTGGTTTCTTCGGTTCTTTGCCTTTGTTAGTTGACACGGCATTTACCTCCGAGGTGGGAAGTTCCTCATTTTCATTTTGACTAGAAACCGTATGAGCATTCTTTGATGCAGCCTTTATGGTTTTCGTGCTAGTTGTACCTATCACGCCATCACTGGCATGAGAGTCTTTGTTTGACTTAGGAGAAGGGGGAACGAAGAATTCTGGTCTAGGAGCATCAGGGATTTTATCGTAGAGTGTCCCAGACTAAGTATAGATCAAGTCTAAATATTGTGCACGAGCAATGACTTGCTCTTTAGTGACGACTCCTCCCTTTGCCACATCTTCTGTAATAGAAGGTAACAATGACTTAATAAACCATTCAGCTAGCAGTTGATCAGGAACATATGTTTTTACCATTCTACGACGACGTCGCCACTAATGAATATGATCAGATATGTGAGTGGCCGTCGTTTGCTTGAAATTGGTCAGAAGCTCTGTTCCTGTTTGGTACCTTATTGGTAACTGAAAATGGGTTAAAAATGTTGTGGCTAGGGTGCTGAAGTTATTGAATGAAGCTCTAGGTAATTCGATATACCATTTTGCTATCGGACCAGTTAACGTTGTTGGAAATAATACTGAGAGGGGGGGGTGAATCAATATTCTCTAACTCTTTTCAATATATCTTCCAGATTTATACTTTAATTTATTATTCAGATATTGATCATTAATTTGTATGTCAGTACCATATAATAATGAGCAATAACAATAAAAACAGATAGCCACACCGAAGAACACCATATATAAGGTGGAAACCCAATGTGGGTGAAAACCACCTGCTGCAATATGTCTCTATCTTCTTTCAATTAGAAACTTCTTTTACAATGATTTTGTACTGGTGCAGTCCTTTACCAGTATGCAGGTTGTAACCTGCAGAGAGCTACAACTCTCTCTCGTTTTCCAGTCTCTCCTGAAAGGGAGCTACAACCCCCTTAGCTCTTTTACTTCTTAAAGGACCATGTTTCATGAGTTTTCAAACTGGATCCAAGAAGATCAAATAATCATCAAGTACATGCAAATCACCCAATCTCCTTATACAATCAACCAATGAATCATCCAACTCTTCAGAATGCTGAAAACAGAAAAGTAATACCAGAAATCTACACCCAGAATTCTGTAGCAATAGATAAAATACAGTCAACAAATGTTTCAAGATAAGTCCACAACTTCACCAATAGGGGCCTGCGTATATTTGTAGCTCTTCTGAGTCTAAACTGCACAGATCTGCACTGGTCGTTCTTCTGCTCTGCGTACTTCTACTCAAATCCGCACCTTTACTGTCTAACTTACAGCGTACATCCACACTGTGCCTTCTACTGCCCTGCATACCTCGCATTGCACCTTTTTCTGCACTGCGTGCCCCCCGCACTGCGCCTTTTTCTGCACTGCGTGCCCCCCGTACTACGCTTTCTCCTGAGCTGCGTACCTCGCACTGCGCCTTTTTCTGCGCTACGTAACCCCGCACTGCGCCTTTGGATCATCTGCGGACTTTTGATTAGGGCCAAAATAACAGTCCTCTAGTGTGCCACAACCAGTCAGATCCATAGATCTGCTCATATGCCCGAGAGATCACGATTTATCAATAGATTCACTTTTAGTTTTCTCCTTGATTTAGATCTAGCTTTTAAAATCAATCACCCAAAATTTCAGATCTTAAGATATTCAAATTTTCACTTCAGTTTAGCGAAGAGATGTTCTTTCCTTTTTATAGGCAAGCCTTTCACAATACCATGGTCCAAAACCATAATAACACAATACCATGAACCCAATACTTGGGATCAATACTTTTGGATGCAATACCACGGTTCAAAACCATTTAATCAAAAATTGTCAGACTAATACCAAGAACCATTCATGAAGATTCCCACGTGCACGTGCTTTTCTACATGGGAGTGAGTGAAATTGAGGTCCGCACCTTCTGAACAGAGCACCTACGAGTATGTCTGCACCCCTTGGTCGGAGTACCTGCGGGTCCGCAACTTCTTCTAGGATTACCTGCAGATATCTTATTTTCCATGAATTTGAGTGCCTAAACTGAGATCTGCCACTGGAGGGAGTTGCCATCAAGTACAACACTTGTGCCATAGTACCAAACTAGAATCATAATTCCAACACACTCAACAAATTTCTTTTCAAAATGAAGTGAGGGTAAGAGAGACACTTTGCAATTTCGAAATGAAAATTTCTTTTCGACGCTTTAAAACTACTAATTCAAATCATATGCAATAGTACACTTTCAGATCCAGAAACTAAAGCTACGACACTTTCAGATCCAGAAACGATAGTTCGACTATGCTACTTTTTTGCAAAAGAGGACTGAAAATGGCGCACAATACATAAAAACACTTACAGTTCTTTGCACTAAGGAGACGGAATAATGTAACAGAAGGTGGTTTTCACAGAGATACACTGACTACAGACAGCAAAACTCTTGAATAGGACCGAAAACAGTGAGGAAAAACCAAAGTCTGAAGGTAAAGTTAACCTTCCCTGACCATCACACCTGTCACACTGTGAATTCAGTATGCAGCGCACCTACTGCAGTCGGGAAGTGAGATGCATACAATCTGCCTTAAAGTCAGGGTGCGATGGCACCAGTGCGAGACTCTAAACAAGTTTTTACTCACAATTTGCAATTCAATTCAGGGATTTAGGCCGAGTAAGTAATGTTCAGTATATGTAAAACACATGGGTGATCTAAAGAGGTTACTAGAGCCACCACTTAGGGCAATTAGACTGTTTGCAGATCGTTTGTTTAATTCATAAACAAATCCCGGAGATAGACTGAAGCAGCATTGATCTACTTTGCATTTGTATAACAAATGCAGTTCGAAGGCTAGCTGGCTTGGCTTCAAGCTCCGTCTGTAAGTTTATAAAAGAAACAAAGATAGATAGGCTAACAAACAATCTAATCACTCCCCACTGGAGTCGCCATTTTGTTACCAGGAATAGTGTCCACTCAGATGTTGCTATTCCCACTAAGACTAGTAGCTATCTTAGAAACAAACAAGTAAAGTCTATTTTTGCTTTCCTTTATGAAAATAGATAGGAGTGGAACAAAGGAGACCAACCTTAGTCTTGCGCTTGATTTCCTCTCCTTCCTGATAGAGCTTTGCCACTTCTTCTTTGTCTGCCCAGCTTCAAAGAGAACCTGTGGAATCATAGCAACGTACTACTATCAATGAACAAAGATCTATATTCATAAATAACACAGGACCAGATGTGCGTTAACCATACAAATGCGTATATAAACAAGTACACAAGAATATGGAGGAAAACTTGAATAGCTTTATTAAGATGAAAAGTAGCAAGAGGATTACAACCATATGTTCTGACCCAACATCATCCTACAGCTAGAAAGCCCTTCTTCAACTCAAGTAAAGCTTAGATCACCCAACACTATGAATGTACACCAGAAAACCAATAGCACTTCTCTATAAGATACAAAATTCCAGCCCCTGGATCTTTGTGATGAGGGATCCATATATAGATGATTATAGGGAGGTGAGTCATCTTCTGGGGTCTTGATTAGTGTCCTTTCTCTGATAGTTCCTGCTTCCACTTGGAGAATGATGATCTCTTACTCATCCCCAGTCGAAATCAGAGAGGCAAGTGTCAGAGGGGAAGCTTCTGGAAGATTCCATGATCTTCCACCTCGCATTTTGTCCCTGCCATTTGTCCATTCCCGACCATCGAACCCTACAGAGGAACAATTCAGTATGCATCACACCTTTTACACTGGGAAGGTGATATGCATCGCACCCTCTGCACTGGGTTTTCAATATGGTCTTGTTTTGACCATTTATGAGTAGTTTTTAGTGGAGAACTTCTGGGAGATGATGTAAGCAGCTGACCTTGTTCCTTTAGGCAGTGAAGCAACACTTTTAGGGACTTAGGAGCCCTCAATTTATGGGCATTTATTATTGGGGTTGAAGTGCCCAAAAATGTCTATAACAAGATAGCAGCGCCCATAGTAGATTTCTAGGTTTCAGTTTCTAGTGTTTTGAGAGACGTGTCTCACATTGTAACTTGAACACATATTTTTTGGATATATACATATATTTTTTGAGCACCTTAGTGCGCAACACATGATATACATCTATTTATGTTTTACTGTATTTACTTATTGCATCTGAATACTTGTTCAAGATTTTTATAGATTGCCTAAATGTCTATCTAATACATGGTTTTCTAATGTATCAGTCAACGTATTTATCCTTCTAGGAATGTGTTGATATGTCATATAATCAAAATTTCTTTCCAGTAATCAAACATGTTAAAAAAGTTTAAATTTGAGGGTTTCTGATGGAATAACGCTCGTTAAGTTGAAGAACAAAATGTTGAGAGTCTAGATTCACAATCAATGCACGAATATTGAGGTTAACAGCCCCAGCCAATAATTTGATGACGGCTCTATATTCAACAAAATTTTTCATGGTACATCCTAGACAAACACCTTGAAGGTCTACTAACTCACCATTAGTATCATAGATCAACCATGCCACGGAAGAAAGATTCTGAGTAATGCGACAGGCACCATCAGCAAAACTGATATAAGGTGCAACAAACATCTGCACAAGAAGTAAAAAGACACAATAGTGGCAAATGCTTACACACCAATCCAAACATGTACAAAAATGAAAAGAACGCTTATGTACACAGCAGATGCACGAAAGACTCATGCATAATATGTTTTAAGATAAAGCCCATTCTAGGGCTTATCTAAAGGGTTTTCTTCATAGTCAATTAGCTCATAGGCCCCTTTCTAAAAAATGCATTTCAAAATATAAGTCCCATGCCACATAACTTCGAATTTGCCTACCCCCAGCTTATCATTCAGTTGATCGTATAGCAGGACTAAATCTCCCTCAATGAAAGAACGAGGATTAATAGTCTGATCAAAGTGAGCTTTCACTCTCCCTTTTAGTGCTTTGATGACTAAAGAAGCAAGTCGATGGGTCTTGTATAGCCTCTCTTGATAAAGAAGACGTTCTTCTACAGGAGTAGTATTCGGGAATATTTTGATAGCTAACTTGAGAGAAGGTATTTCACATTCAATCAGAAGGGTAGCCTCCAGAACATAAACAAGTTGAAACGGTGTGAATTCAGTTGCATCCTTCACTGAGGTATGGTAGGCCCATAAGGCAGAAAACATCATTAAGTGCCAATTAGACTTTTGCATTCCAATGGTACACTGAAGCATCGTAACCAACACCTTGTTGACGGCTTCGACTTGGCCATTGGCTTGACGGTAATAAAGTGTCGAGCTATCATGACACAAGCCTAACTGGGTTGTTAACTCGGTCATCATATGACCATGGAAATGAGAACTATGATAAGTGACAATAACCTGAAGGAATTTGAATCAATTAGTCACATGATTGAATAGGAATTGTGCAGCTATCTTACTGTCATTGGACAATGTAGGCATCACTTCGGCCCCTTTTGTAAAATAATCGATGGAAACGATAATATGCACATGCCCCCTAGCCGAGCGAGGGTTATAGGTCATAAAATCTATGCCCCATTTAGAGAAAGGGCCAATGGTAATGACAGGATGCAAAGGGGATGGTGGCGCACACATCTTCCATTGGTAAATTTGGCATGCATGGCAAGAATGAACGATGAGAATGCAATCCTTAAAAATAGAGGGCAAAAAGTAACTAGCATGGAGTATTTTTTGGGAAAAAGCATAACCAAACATATGACCACCACATGCGCCATAGTGGCAATCATTTAAGACCCTTTCAGCTTCCTCGAATGTCAAACAATGTAAACTTTGAAACAGAAACTGATATTGTTACCCGTTTTGTAGAGATAGCAAAAAAGTGACTCGATTTTGGAAAGGGGTGATGCAGAACACACATGTCTTTTTTAGAGCATAGTTTTTGGCACTTTACATTTTTTTATGTACATTACATTTTAGAATGGTAGTGATTTTCATGCTGATTTAAAAAAGTGGTAATTATGCATCAAGCCAATTTTTTAAAAGACCTATTTTTTTACTTTAAATTTTCTAATGTATGAAATGTAAAAAATAATTATTTTCTAAATTTAATAATTTTCGAAGTGGTCTTCTTCTTCATATTTTCTTGTTTTTATTTTTTTTTGTAGTGAGGTTTCTATTGTTTTGTATATTTAAAGAAGAAGGTCGATATTTTGAATTTTTGATATTCTACATACTTATACATAGTTAATTAATATTTCAATCCGAATGAAATAATTGTCTCTAAAAAAAATAATTTTTAACAATTGACAAAAAAATAACCATTTTTAACATAAATATAACTAAGAAACTACACGTTTTTATAATTTTGTGTAATTTTCTGCTAGAGATTACATGTCAAAATCACAATTTTTATAGGAAAATTTTAACTAAAAATGGTTAAATAATATTTTTTTTATGAATTTCATGTCAAAACATAATAATAATCACTGTTTTTTTCAAAAAATAATGATTAACATAAAAATGAATGAAAAAATCACATAATACAAATATTGAACACATAGCAACCTTATTGTTCCATGTAAATTAATATTAATCAAATAAAAAACATAATACAAAAAGAAAAACTAGCAATGTAAAAGTGAGAAGAAATTCTTAGTTGGGTAATTCCATATGACGAATTTGATGTAAGAGGACCACTGTGAGAATCACCCTTGCCTCGTTTTTCTTGCTGATATGATGATAGAATCCAAGAGGTGGCGGGGGCGAGGGCGATTCTCAAAATCGCCCTATTACTTCTCCCTCAGTGATGGATACCATTAGAAGCGCTTCCTCAGTGATGGATACCATTATTGGTTGACCATGGTCTGCTTCCTTTCTGTCTGTGCCAACTTCCATGAAAAACAAAGGATGTAAGAGCAATGTTGAAGTGCCACTATTAGAATTTTGAATGAGAGCATGAGAATGCATTATGCAATGCAAGGGTGTTGTTTATTTGGGAAATTTTAAGGTAAATTTTTTTCACGAAATTTAATTCCAAGAGCTTTTGAATAAAAAAATTTGTGGAAATGGATTTCTGAAATTGATTATTGTAATTTAAATTTCCAAAAAATTTCCAATACTTTTCAATATCTTAAAAAAAATATTCTACTATTTTCCAAACAAAATTGTAACCTCATACTATGGTAGTACAATTTGCATTCTAATTCCCTATGGACGTTGACTATGGAAGCGAGTTCACCTTCAAAACCATAACGACATCTGAGTTTCTTCCTGTAGGATGTAGCTATTGGAATAAGAAATCAACGGTGATCAACAAGGATCCAATCCACAGAAAGAAATAGCCGACAAAGGTGAAAATAACATTCCTTCCCTTCACTATCATTAATAATGAAAAACTGATAACATTTCTTATTTCCACCACAAAAAAATATTCGTAAAAATGGGTTGAGATTGAAGCAACTTCTCTTCTATTTATTTTTAAAATCAGACAATGGGCTTTGACAAGCAGGGTTTGGATCTCAGCATGGTCTATGTAGACCTTATTTTTTTGAGCGGTTATACGATTCATGACTTATGTACAAGATAGATATTCTCCTAAAACAAAAAAATAAATGTCGACGTTATTATAATTATGAGATGTGAAAGTAATATTTCTCAGAACAAAACAATAAATATTTCCCTTTTTCTAAATAAATAAGTTTTTTTTCTTATTACTTATTTTAGTGATATAATTGATTATTTTGAAATGCCAAAATGTAATATTTCTTGTTACATATCTCTCATCTCCAAAAAGAAATTGAGCAGGGAGTAATAAGTGGCATTAAATGTTAAAGCCAACTAGTGTTTACATATAAAGATAAACAATGGTACAAATACAAGCATCTCATTGTACTTTGCTAAAACCAAAATCACATGTCAATCCTCGTTATGTCTTAGAAAATAAATTATGTGTATAGTGCAATTAACGTCTGGTTTGGATAGAAAAGACAAGTGCTTTGAAACAAAACCTTTGACATTATTAGAATAATTGATTAGATGTGAAAGTATATTTATATATTCCCAAACAATAAATGCACTCGTTTTCGTGTCACAATTTTTTAAATAAATTAATATTTGTCATCCTAACGATATTACTTGAACGGGATTTTGTCTACCACATCCATAGAAGTGATAGGAGTTAGAGACCTAATTTTGGAGTCGCGCTAAAAACGAAATTCTTAGGAGGGCGATTCGAAGAATCGCCCTCGCCTCATTTTTCTTGCTGAAATGATGACAGAATCCAAGAGATAGCGGGGCAAGGGAGATTCTCTGAATCGCGCTATTACTTCTTCCACAGTGATGGATACCATTAGAAGCGCTTCCTCAGTGATGGATACCATTACTGGTTGACCATGGTTTGCTTCCTTTTTTTTTTATGCCAACTTCCATGAAAAACAGAGGATGTGAGAGCAATGTTGAAGTGCCATTATTAGAATTTTGAATGAGAGTGTGAGAATGCATTACACAATGCAAGGGTGTTGTTTATTCGGGAAATTTTAAGGTAATTTTTTTTTCATGTTAAAATTTAATTCCAATTTTGATATCATATTGGGTATCCACTAAATGGGAGCGCGTTCAACTACACAATAAGCCTTTGTAGCGATGGATTTTCCCATTTTCCTCAAAAAAACGTTTCACATATGCCTAGTCGAATGAGAGGATTAGATCTCCTTTCTTGTTACTTATGTTATATCGCACTGGCCTAGATTAAAGTTGTAGATGCATGTTCTAACCATGCTTTGGGAGATATCATTATCTACAACTCATCTCTTGTAAGCTTGCATCAGGAGCCATGACCGATCCAGTGTTTTGAATAGGTTGGGCCTTCATTTAGTTATCACATCTCCCTTTGAGGAGGTTTAGTGAGAATTATTAGTAGTCACTTGTGTGAGAGTTCTTAGCTCAAGAAACAATATAGCTGTGAAGATAATAAGGCAAAATTGAAAAGTTATGCGTCATATAAATCACTCATTTATGTAGTTTCTTTTAGGCTTATTGATTAATAAACCGAGGTCTAAAACCGTAGCTTAAGGAGATCAATTCTTTCCATATAACTCAGTGTTTCCACTCCACGTATATTCTTGTTGTCACGTTCATGTGTTTCCTTTTCTGTATTGCAATGTAAAATTGAGACAAAATTCTTAGGAGGGTGATTCTGAGAATTTCCCTTCCCTCATTTTTCTTGCTGATATGATGATAGAATCCAAGAGGTGGAGGGGCAAGGGTGATTCTTAGATTCACCAACATTATGTTGATTGTTTGCAGAGTAGTTTGTGTGAAAGTAGGAGAAATGAGGCTCACCATTAATGGCAACTACTACTTCTACCTCATCCTCCTTACTAATGTTGGCAGAGATGACGCAGTCGCAAACATGAAGATGAAGGGGTTGAATATGAGATGAAATTCATAGGATGGAAATTATGAGAATCGCCCTTGCCCCGCCACCTTTTGGATTCTGTGATCATATCAGCGAGAAAAACGAGGCGAGGGTGATTCTCAGAATTGCACTCCTAAGAATTTTGACTCAATTTTACGTTGCAATATAGAAAAGGAAACACATGAAGGTGAGAAGAAGACTGTATGTGGAGTGGAAACAATGAGTTATATGGAAAGAATTGATCTCCTTAAGCTACACTTTTATACCTAGGTTTATTAATCAATAAACCTAAAAGAAACTACAGAAATGAGTGATTTATATGACGCATAACTTTTCAATTCGGCCTTATTACCTTCACAGCTATATTGTTTCTCAAGCTAAGAAATATCACACAAGTGACTGCTAATAATTCTCACTAAACCTCCTCAAAGGGAGATGTGATAAATAAACGAAGGCCCAACCTGTTCAAAACACTAGATTGGTCATGGCTCCTGAAGCAAGCATATAAGAGACGAGTTGTAGATAGCAATATCTCCCAAAACATGGTTAGAACACGCATCTACAACACTAATCCAGGCCAGTGCGATATAACATAAGCAACAAGAAAGGGTATCTAATCCTCTCATTCAACTGAGCATATGTGAAACGTTTTGTTGAGGAAAATGGGAAAATCCGTCGATACAAAGGCTTGGAAATTATTGTGTAGTTGAACACGCTCTCATTTCTTGGATACCCAATATGGTATCAACATTGGAATTAAATTTTAACTTGAAAGAAAATTTACCTTAAAATTTCCCGAATAAACAACACACTTGCATTGTGTAATGCATTTTCACACTCTCATTCAAAATTCTAATAGTGGCACTTCAGCATTGCTCTCGCATCCTTTGTTTTTCATGGAAGTTGGCACAAATAGAAAGGAACCAGACCATGGTCAACCAAAAATAGTATCCATCACTGAGGAAGCGCTTCTAATGGTATCCATCACTAAGGAAGAAGTAATAGGGTGATTCTGAGAATCGCCCTTGCCTTGCCACCTCTTGGATTTTGTCATCATATCAGCAAGAAAAACGAGGAGAGGGCGATTCTCAGAATTTCCCTCCTAAGAATTTTGTTTTTAGCATGACTCCAAAATTAGGTCTCTAACTGCTATCACTTCTATGAACGCGGTAGACAAAACCCTGTTCAAGTAATATCGTTAGGATGACAAATATTCATTTATTTAAAAAATTGTGACACAAAAATGAGTGCATTTATTGTTTGGGAATATATAAATATACTTTCACATCTAATCAATTATTCTAATAATGTCAAAGGTTTTTTTTCAAAGCACTTGCCTTTTCTATCTAGACCAGACGTTAATTTCACTATACACATAATTTATTTTCTAAGACATAACGAGGATTGACATGTGATTTTGGGTGTAGCAAAGTACAATGAGATGCCTGTATCTGTACTATTTTTTATCTTTATATGTCAACACTAGTTGGATTTAACATTTTATCCCACTTATTACTCCCTCCTCAATTGCTTTTCAGAGATGGGAGATATGTAACAGGAAATATTACATTTTGGCATTTCAAAATAATCAATTATATCACTAAAATAAGTAATAAGAAAGAAAACTTATTTATTTAAGAAAAAGAGAAATATTTATTATTTTGTTAAGAGAGTATTACTTTCACATCTCATAATTATAATAATGTCGGCAATTATTGTTTTGTTTTATGAGAATATATATTGTACAAAAGCGATGTATCATATAGCCACTCAACAAAATAAGGTCTACATAGACCATGCTGAGATCCAAACCCTGCTTGTCAAAGCCCATTGTCTGATTTTAAAAATAGATAGAAGAGAAGTTGCTTTAACGTCAACCCAATTTTATGAATATTTTTCTGTGGTGCAAATAAGAAACGTTATCAGTTTTTCATTATTAATGATAGTGAAGGGAAGGAACGTTATTTGCATCTTTGCCAGTTATCGCTTTCTATGGATTGGATCCTTACCGATAACCATTGATTGCTTATTCCAATAGCTACATCCTACGACAAGCAACTCAGACGTCATTATGGTTTTGAAGGTGAACTCGCTTCCACAGCCGATGTCCATAGGGAACTAGAATGAAAATTGTACTACCATAGTATGGGATTACAATTTTGTTTAGAAAATAGTAGAATATGTTTTTTAAGATATTGAAAAATGTTGGAAATTTTTGGAAATTTAAATTACAATAATAAATTTTGAGAAATCCATTTCCACAAAAAAAATTATTCAAAATCTCTCAGAACTAAATTTCTTGAAAAATAAATTACCTTAAAATTTCCCAAATAAACAACACCCTTTCATTGTGTAATGCATTCTCATGCTCTCATTCAAAATTCTAATAGTAGCACTTCAGCATTGCCCTCGCATCCTCTGTTTTTCATGGAAGTTGGCACAGAGAGAAAGGAATCAGACCATGGTCAACCAATAATGATATCCATCACTGAGGAAACGCTTCTAATGGTATCCATCACTGAGGAAGAAGTAATATGGCGACCCCGCCACCTCTTGGATTTTGTCATCATATCAACAAGAAAAACGAGGCGAGGGTGATCCTCACAATCGCCCTCTTAATTCAAATTCGTTAGATGGAATTACCCAACTAAGAATTTCATCTCACTTTATGTTTCTGTTTTTTCTTTCTATATTATGTTTTTTATTTTATTAATATTAATTTACATGGAACATTTTAGTAATATATTACATGTAAATTAATATTTCAAAGAAATGAAATCTTAATTTATATGTAATATATTTCTTTGAAAGATGTTAAAATGTCTCTAGTTTGCCAGACCGGGAGGTTATTACAAGTGAATATGTAATGTATGAAAATACAAATATTTCATTATGAATCCACCTTTATTATTCATAAAGCAAAAAAAAAAATGAAGCTTTCTACCCACCTGCCATTCTCCTATATAGGTTATATGTTTTTAGTTAACTCATTTAATTGGACACTTAGGAAAGAAAAATGTTATTCTACCAAAAACATTAGTGTGTTTTTTTCCTCATCAACAACTTTTTTTTCGCACATAAAATTTTTGTTTTACTAGCATTTTTTAAAAATGTTGAAAATTGACCCTAAAAAAAAATCGTCGTTCTAGAATCAACACTTTTTCATTTTCAAGGTTTTTTTGCACGAAAATTTCGTTTTCAGTGCCATTTTTAAAGCATGTTGAAAATTGACCCTAAAAAAAAAACCATCATTCCAGTATACACACTTTTTGTTTTTAGCACTGTTTTTTATGTTTTTTCGGGTTTTTTGGCAAGAGTTCCCATTTCGAGTTTATAGTTCCCATTTCAAAATTTACCTTGTTGTCAAACAACGATGAAGAACTGAATCAATGCCGAGATGGTACAAAGTGTCTCCAACGTTACAATAAGGCTAAGAATGTGGAGGAATACATCGACGGGCATCCTTAGACAAATCAAGACAGAAAGAAGATGTCTAGAGATAGACAATAATGTCACCGTACCAGGGATCAAGGGTACTACTCAAGAAAAGAGTGTTGTCTGGGATGTGATCCTCTATCTGAGAGGGAGTAGTAGCAGATGGTAATGAGCAAATCAAGTCTGTGAAGACAAATGACTTCTTAGACTTGGCAGTAGTAAACTCCAAATCGAACTCTTGAAGGATAATGATCCATTTCGAGTACTTTCCCCCCAGCAATTGACGTGACATGACGTACATCATTAGGTTACAATGGGAAATCACTTTGGTCATACATAACAAAAATAATGATAGAAACATTGGATAGCCTGAATGGCCACCAAGGCAAGGTTCTCGACATAAGCATATCAAGTCTCAGTGTCAAGGAGGTTGCAGTTAAGATAATAGATAACGTGCTCAGAACCATCGTCATTGTCTTGAACCAAAACCATGCCAATAGTGTTGTCAGCAGCAACTAGATAAAGAGTGTAGTCACGATGGTAGTCAGGTGGATGCAATAAGGGAGCAGAAACAAGAAGTGTCTTGAGTTGCTTGAATGACTTTTGGGCAGTGTCATCCCAAACAAAGGGAGTTTCACGCTTAAGGAGACACGTATAACCTTTAGCAATATCAGCGTGGTTAGGGATAAAATGACATAAGAAATTGGCTTTTCCCTACAAACTCTGCAACTGATGCAAAGAAGTAGGCGGAAAGAGATTCAGTATAGCTTCAACTTTGAGGGGATCGAGATGAATGTTGTTTTTAGAGACGAAAAACCTGAGAATTCTGTCAGATTCGATGCAAAAGACACAATTATGTGGATTGAGATGAATACAATAATGTCTACAGCAAAGAAAAATCTTGCAGAGGTGGTTTGGATGGTCGGAAAATTTAGCTGAATGAGCCGAAAGGTCATCCAGATATGACTAAACAATGTGACAGATGTCATGAAATGCATAGGACATTGCTCACTGGAAGGTGGCACTAACATTCTTAAGGGAAAAAGGAAGCTTCTTGTAAGCAAAGGTACCCCATGGACAGATGAAAACAATTTTGTGTTGATCGGTAGGTGAAATATTAATCTAGTTGTAACTAGAAAAGCCATCAATAAATGAGAAAATCTCACTCCTGGCACAATCATCAATGAGCTGGTCAATAAAGGGTGTAGGATAACTATCCTTTGGACACGCGTGATTGATGTCGCAGTAATCAACAGAAACCCTAATATTGCCCTACTTTTTGGTCACAAGGACAATATTAGAGACCCAATCAGTCAGTGGGATAGGGTAAATGAACCCTTCCTTGAGAATTTTTTCAACTTCTCCTTTAATAGCCGCAGCTTTTCTTGGGTGCACGGGGCTTAAACATTGTCAAACTGGTTTGGCACGAGGATACATACCATGATACTAGGGTCAATACCAGGCATTTCTTCATATGAACAAGCAAACACGTTGCAAAAATCTCCGAAAAGATTGGTGTAAAGCTAAATCTCTTCTGGTGTACATGTAACTCCAATGTGGATATTCTCGACAATCCCTAGTTTGGCAGAGATGTCGATGGGCATGGTCTGCATAATATTCCCCATATTTCCTTTAGAAAAAACTTCATGAATCAGGATAGGTGTCTGAAGCAGCTGAGAGGGAATACATGGAGCAAACTTCTCTAAACAGGTAGTCATGGCCCCATGGCTTGGGAGAAATGAGGAACGATGGTGATGATTGAACCAAGGAGGATCCTCAAAAGACATAGTTTCAAGAATGGCTTCATCAGAAGGAAACATCTCTTGTAATGGATCTGAAGAAATAGCTTCACCAAGCCAAGGGAATTGCACATATGTGTCGAGAGATCTGCTCAAAAGCAACATTAAAGGATGAAGCCGATGCTAAAACAATTTCAAGATAGTTGAGCTCAGCAGGACTCAACGGCATAATGTCACCCCAGAAGTCTACCTAATCAATGGAGGGAACCACCCAAGGATCGGAACATATAGAAATCATGTTAATGGGGGCGACATTGGGAGGTGGGAGCAAAAATACACCCATAAGGGCAAGATCTTTGAAGAGTCCAGCGCCCACACTTTCATAGGGAATAGTGGTATAGTCCATAAATGGGACGTTTCCATCTAAAGAAGAAGAGGCAAAGAAGGACAGTTGATCAACCGTGACAATTTTCCCTTTGTGGGGAAAATGGAGTACACAGAATAGATATGAAGCCACAGTGTGCATGGCATATGTCCAACTTCGACCTAACAAAAGGTTGTAAGTCAAATTCGCGTCAACAACTTCAACTTCAACCTCAACTGTATTTCCCTCTAGAGTGATAGGCAAGCACAAGAGGATACAAAATGGACAAGAATCTCTTCCATTGAAGGCTTCCAAAGTATTAGGAAATTGACCCAATGACAGGGAACCGATGGCCTTCCAACAAGCGACAGGCATGATGCAAGTGGAGGCACCCTCATCAATAATAGTATGATGAATATTCTTTGAGTTATTGATGACTTGGATGAGGAAAGCAATCTGATGAGGTAATTGTGGTACATGATTGTCAAGATTGAAATTAATCAAGTCCAAATAGGCTGGGTCAATGCCACCAATGGTTGATAATATAGACTTCCTTTGGGAGGGACAACTCTGGAGGACTTCCAAAGTGGACTTAGCTAAAGGGGCTTGGGCTAAGTCCTCAACAATGCTATATTGTTATGCAGCATGAACATTGGGGTTATAATAATATTTCTGGAGCACTCCCTTGTTAGGAAGTCGAATGACAGATTTAGTGCTAGGCCACTCAATATGGAGAGGGCCAGAACTAGACGAAGGAACATTTGAAGGGACTTCAAGTTCCTTTATGGTGGATGGAGGATATTCTTTTGATCAAGTACTTATATGAATGGGAATAGTCCCAGCCATAAAAGCTTGAGAGCCAAAAGTCGAAGAGGACTGAGGTTGATCGACTACCATTTGTGTTTGTTGAGAGGGAAAAGGCCCTTTAAGCATAGCAAGAGTTCCTGGAGTCCCCTTAAGCAAAAGACTAACTTCAGATAGTCTAGGACAGTTTTTAGTGTAGTGATCCTCATCACGGATGAGACAAGGGTACCTGGGTTTGCGTTTAGTACCCTCATCGACCAGAGGCTTAGGAGGGTCTTGCTTCAGTGGATTGGATTTACTTTTTCCTTTTCCCTTTTTCTTACCTTTTGAAGCTTTATCTGTTGCGATGGACTAGATGGCATTGACTTTGAAGGTTTTATTGGTATTAGATGTCGCTTGAGAAGAATTTTCACTAGGAGCAGTAGATTTTTGCTTCGCAGGGGTCGCAGAAGACTTTCGAAAAGATGAAGTAACGGAACCAATAACACCATCAACAAATGGCATCGACAAAGCCTTAGTAGTTCCAGGTCGCGTAGCATCAAGCAAGTAATCATACAACATACCAGATTGGGAATAAACCAAATCGAGATACTGAGCATGCATGATAGCTTGCTCTTTAGTAACGCATGCCCCCTAGCAATATCTCGGGCTGTCAGGCCGACAAATGAGGTAGTAAACTAGTCGGTCAGAAGCTAATTAGAGATCTAGAACTTAATCAAATGATGTTGCCTTCTCCATTCGTGAATATGATTAGAGATGTGTGTCTCCATGTCCTATTTAAGAGAATTAAGGAGGTATGTTCCCATTTCATAATGAATCGACAAATGAAAGTAGGTAATGAATGCCATCGCAAGCGAATTGAAATCCTGGAAAGTGCCACGAGCAAGTTCAATATACCATTTCATGGCAGAACCAGTGAGAGCCGGTTGGAAAATACATAGGCAGATAGAATCATCAAGCCATGAGTTAGATGAAAACTAGAGGTGATAAGTCATGACATGCGCTTGAGGGTCCTCTCCAGATTTACCATCAAATTTAGGACAATCACCAGGAATTTTGATCAGAACTGGTGGCCAATATGGATTATGAAGGATCAGATCATTCATCAGGTTGGACACATCAGGTAGTTCCAAGGTTGCTAGAAAAGGTAATTGAGGATTAAAGGACGTCATAGATTTTTGATAAGAGCAAGCATTAGGGTTCCATCCAGCTCCTCGTTGCCCCCATGGGTTCTGTCCATAAGGATTTTTCCCACAAGGGTTTTGTCCATAAGGATTGTAAGTATAACCTGATGGTTATCCCGAGTTTCGACCACCAGTAACCCATTGGTTACCAGCTTGACTAATAGGGGAAACAGAGGACTGCTGAAAATTTTGATAAGGATTGACCTATGGTTGTTGATAATTTTTATACGGAGCAGCCTGAGGTTTCCCTTGGGGTTGTTGAAGTGCTTGGAGACTGTATTGCAGCTGAGCTCCAAACTGCGCCTGAGGCCTAGGCTGCATTTGATAAAGAGGTCAAGCTTGAAATCAAATTTGAGTTTGGAGACCAGCTTGAGTCTGGATTCTAGCCTGAGTATGGAAATCGGGTGGGGCTTGAGAAACAATTATCATTTGAACGCCTGGCTGGTTGAGAGACGAATTGATTTGACCGGATTGATGTCCTTGTTGAAGATAGGGTTTACCCAACTGGTTAGAAGGCTAGATTTGTTGGTATGGAGGTTGACCTATTTTCCCAGAAGGTTGAACTTATTGGGTAATAGGTTGACCTTTCTGAATCTAAGGCTGGCCCATTTGACCAGAGGGTTGACCTAGCTGGACAGTGGGCTGGCCTTATTGGCTCTGAGACTGACCTACATGACCAAAAGGTTAACCTGGCTAGATAGTAGGCTGGCCTTGCTAGATCTAAGGCTAACCTACTTGACCAGAGAGTTGACTTGGTTGGACAGTAGGCTGGCCTTGCTAGATCTGAGGCTGACCTGGTTGACTAGAAGGTTTCCCTAAATAAACAAAAGGGGAACCTGCAAGGGCCAAATGTTGTCCCTATAAGGGTTGGCCTTGTAGGCCTGAAGGTTTCCCTTGATATAGTTGCCCTTGATAGGGTTTCCCTTGATATGGTTTCCCTTGAAAACCAAAGGGTTGTCCTTGTAGAATTTTTCCACCATGGTAAGCAGTATGAGATGAGGCAACAGATAATGAAATGGTAACTTCAACTGTAGGTTCAGGGGGGAGGGACCCAGTGTGATAAATATAGGCCCCCTGAGGATCATAATAGTTCAACGGATTATGTGGATTGGACAGTGGTTGGGAGCCTAGAAAGTTATGGTTCAGGTTTTGAAGAGAAAATGTATATTGCTCATATGACCACCTTGCTAGAATGGAACCGAAAGAAAGTGGGATATTACCGGTAGGGTTAACGACTCCAGACGTTGAGGATGAAGGACCACCACTAGCAGGTTCAAGAGAAGGCCCAGTAATAGTGGTAACCAACAAGGATGCAATAACAACACTAACAATGGGAGCCGTAGAGACCACACAAACAGTAGGCCTTGACAGAACAAACGTGACTGAGATGTCATGGATCTGAGGTCTGAAAGGCCCTGAAGTCAACGTGATAGCATGAGGCCACACAAAAATCCAATTTAGACAATTTAGAGACATGGAACTCATGATGTCTAACAATGCACAATAGCGCAACGGTAATGACATGTCAAGAGGAGTGCTAAAAGGGAAAACTTATGAGGGAAGAGGAATTCCTCCACTTGACACAAGGTTCTCTTCACTAGTAATGGGGCTCATCTAATCCATGTCTGAAGAAGACGTTGCCACCAATACACCAGGGGGAGTAAACGGGATGTCTTCTTCTAAAGTTTCCCAAAGAGGATTCCAATTGATATCAAAAGGCTCCCCTCCCGGAGCTCGAAAGCCAAGAGGTTGAATACTTGGGATAATGGGAAGGGTACCACCAACAGTCAATACCTCAAAAGAGATGGGGGATGCAAAGTCTTCGTCGCTTGCTAAAGAGGACGGGATTGGTTAGTCCGCCAAGATGGCCTAACTCAAAATCTGAGAAAAAGAGATAATCGAGTAGGGTTGCAACTCTACGCGAACCAAGAACACGACCAATATCAATACGTAAAATGTGAGCAAGGAAAAATAATTTTTATGACATAGCAACGAAACTTAACCTTTTCATGTTTAAAGAGTCGAGAAAAAGGACAAAAGATGACTCTAGTCGCCTTCGAATTTTTAATGAGCCTAAAAGGACAAGTGCTCAGATGATCCTTTTACTTTTAAGGAGTCAAAAAGGAATGAAAGTGACTACTCTGGTGTACTAGACAAGAGGTTTACCAGACAAATCACAAAACTGCATATACACCTTGGTGATCAAATGAAAGAGAAATGACCAAGGACTTTCCGTGTGGCAGTCAATCTTCCCGAATGTTGTGTTCGGTGTGTTACAATTCTTAAGGCAGAAAACTCAGCTTCCTATGGATAATAGGATGATAACCTAGTGTGGTCTCCCAATATATACGTGATGGTACTGGGAGCACAAATCCATACTAGTACCTATTGGATCACAAAAGGAGGAACCACCCAACCTTAGTAAAAACAATAGTGACTAGGTTTAACAACGCCAGAGCACGTCTCTAGCCTAGACCTCTAGATAAGTGTATGTTAGGTTCCAATGTGTTTTTAAGTTCATTCAATAGATTTTAAGAGTTAATCTTGGATTAAGTTTTAGTTTCCAGGCCCTACTGAATGTATTTCAACAATTTCTAGGATGCAACTACAATGAGTAAGACACCATTCCTTTTGATGAAAAACTACCTAAATGAGGGTAAGGAGTTCATTTCCAAGCGAATGCAAACCATGACAAGAAAATGCAAGAACAATAGTGCATGCAAGCAATCCAATCACTAGGAAATGCAATGCATCAATGCACTTAACCCACAACCTCTAATGAAAGATATGAAATTTGCTTCTAATTTCTCAGTCATGAAAAATTCAGTAATGCAAATGTGCTTTCACTTTCGTATGCTTTATGAATGCAATATTTTTTATTTTTTGGAATTTAATGACAAACAAGAAAATGCAAGCATGATTGATCCAAACAAATGTAATATGTGTTTTATAGTGTGGAAATCAACTCAATATGAGAAATTAGTTCAATAACCAAACACTATAGACCAATCAGAAAGAAGACAAGTAGTAGAACAGCTTCAAACAAACCAATCAGATGGTTGTGGGTGAATATTGGAAGGACAAGAAACCCAAACAACTGACTTCTTGACGAAACCTTAAAAAGATTTATCTCACACAGCCTAAGAACACAAGACTCAGATAAATGAAACCAAGGAGAAAGTTCCTTAACCAATACAATCAAAACAAGCTTGATAAGGTACAAGAGATAGCAGGGGACAAGTATTATTGGCTGATCCAGAAGGTAAGGCTGTGAAAAACAACCTTACAAGAATCATCGTAGAGGTTGAACTAGCAACCTGAGATGAAAGCCAAATCGTCACAAGCACAAAGCTAGCAACTGGGTGACATTGTTGCAAGAGTACACATGTCTTCGGCGACAGTCCAATTTCAAGAATCGCCGCAGTTGTATGATGGTCTGTCCGCGATGTATATCTTGATCAAAGAGGACAGGCATGAATCATCGTAGCTGTTAAGAGCTAAATAATGACAATCTCAATTAAGAGGTAAAACGAAGAAAAAACACTTGAAAGACACTAGAATTATCTCTCAGACAATGAGAGGGACTACCAGATTTACTCAAGTAACCCATAACACTAATGGCTCAGTACAAAAACCAAGAGACACTATGTAATTCAATAAAAAACAAATCAAGAGCAAAACAAGAGACAACACACAAAGTAGTCCCCAGCAGAATCACTAACTTGTGATGTAGGTAATGTTCCCTCTACAGATAAAGGCAACCCCTCTAGCCCTAGAGTGGGTCTAGTCACAATAAGACAAAACAATAGCTAATTCCTTAAACAATCATTGTTACAAGATCCTACCTTATGGCGGTGTTCAATGGAGCTTTCGTTACGATGCTTCAACTATAGTTTCCTTTTCCTTGATGAGCGATTCACCTGAAACAACACAAGAGAACAACATAACACATAATAGAGCGCAACAATGAACTATTCACTTATAGAGTCAAGGAACCATAAGCTATCAAATATATTTTACACTTGACATAGGAAATCACCATTGATTTTATTAATATGAGCAAAAGAAAAGCTTACAACCAAGCCTTGATGTCACAAGCTTCCTCGAAGGGTCCATTCAGTATGTCTCCTCAAGAATTCACTCTCAAAAGAGTCTCCTAAAACGCTGATAACTCTCTCTCTCACCCAATAGCACTAGTATAAGGCTAAGGAAATCCAAAACCAATTTCTAGATGATCAATAGTTCACACTGTAAACTATCAATCTCACACCAAAACTAGCTAATTTGCTCAATACCCCAAGAAAAACTAGTTGATCATAGCAATGGGGAATGATTTTATAAGAGGAGGAGCCTCCATAAATGAGGGAGAGGGAGATTATCTCGAAGGGAGGTTTCTCAAAAAGGTAGAACCAACATCTCAAAGGAGGAAAGGAGAACTTCCTTGACCCAACAACTAGTTCCAGAAAAATCTAGAAGCATTATGTTTGACTAATTCGCTATATCTAGGTCGTCGCGAGTCAAACACTAGGACTCAGAGATGACGTCGTTGGGAAATAGTGTATTCAGAGCTATCGTCACAAGAAGGATATTGAGGACTTGTGAAAAGCCCCAAAATCTGACCATTTCCAAGAATAGATGTACCCCTATAAAGATATCGCGATGTTTTAGTCCACTCCAAGTTACCATCGCAGGCATAATGAGGTTGTATTGCAACAATCTTGGAACAAGGGCTAATCTTCAAGATTAAAGAGCATTGTTAATATTCTTGAATGATTTGGTAGATGTGGATAGATTTGTTGATGTATGACACAAAACAGATTCCATTTAGGGACCGAATCTACCCGGGAGCAAGGAATGTGGGGTCGGTGACAAAATACTGTGTAACACTGGGATATACCTTATATGAGCATGTGGATGATGTTATAGTGGCCTTCTCTCCATCTTCACCCTAGGAAAGCCTCCTACTATCATGTACAACTATGCTCAGTACATTGTAGACATGATGCATGAACAGTTCACCAGATTGCCAACTGAAAGAGTTTTCAAGTACTCTTCAGTGTTATTTCACATGTTTTTGTATTATCAAGCAGATAAATTCCCTGTCAACATCCAGAAGTTGGATACCAAGGGGAAAGAGAGGTCAATAATTTATTGGACACCTTTGATCTAGAAATACTCCACAACATTCACATATAAGGAATTCATTGACTCATTTGTCCATCCAGTCATGAACATGCTGACCAATACCCCTCAACCTAGAATCAGCCAAGAAATAAGAAGGGTGTAACAGTTGACCAAGAACAGCAAGGTGGGAGACTTGTATCTGTACCAGAAACAAACTGAAATCAGAGTTTATGGATGCCAACTTGCCCCTTATAAACTGCCCAAATACCACCTTATGAGGATATTTGCACTTGAGTATTTTACGAAAATCATTAGTTCAGATTAAGTAAACTTCCTAGAAACTAGGAAGAAGACCCAATTTAAAATGAAAAACAAATTGGACCCTTCATATGTAATAATAGAGAAGTTGGACCTAAGGCAGACAAAATGTTGCAGGACATGAAATTCAAGAACAACTTCATGTGGTAGTATGACCCTCATTGGGCCATAAATAAGCTAAAACTCAAGGTCAAATTAGGACCTTTCATCCACCACCCAAGACCTAATATTGAGCAGTTTGCCAACCAATGAGAATGCATGGATAATACATTAATTGAAATGGATAACATAGTAGTGGATGTAGAGAATGCACTCATTGATGTTGAAAAGAAAATTGACCAGAGTTCTTTCCTATAGGTTCCAGAACTAGGGGAACTAATGAGTAATCCTCCGATCTTACAGATCCCAGCCAATTAGGAGAGGAATCCAAAGAGAAATAGGGAGGAGGGTTCTAGTTTTACCATGGAGACCACAGATGAGTATTTTGAACTTAGAAAAAGGCCCAAGTTGAATCATGTGTCTGAACAAGAAGAGAACATTGAAGCAGTGGAAATCACTGACACTGAAAGAATGGGGCAAAGAAACAAAGACACAACTGCTTCAGGAGAGACACAACAACCACAACCTCGAACACTCAAATGATTGAGAGATAGCTAAGTGTTGAGGTTTCCTCCTTCACTAATCTTGCTGATAAAGAAAGAGACATTAAAGATAGGTACAAAGAGATAAAGATGAGGAATAAGAAGTTAAAGGCTGAGACATATGCCCAATACTTCAAGCATACACCAACCAACCAAAGCAGGTTGATGTCATATTTTGACATCAAAGCAGGAAAGATGTAGGTCTCATTCATGCATCCAAATGTCCAGCATCCAAAGACCTCAGTTGATTACAGAAAAACCAATGTTGAGGTATTGGCCAGGGATTTTCATCCCATTGACCAAATATAATTTCACAAACAGGCTAGAGAGATGATCTACTCCACCCTAACGAGAAAGGCCATGGTTGCACACAGGTTGTAGGGTTCACTGAACAACATCATAACCCAATATATATTGGAAAAGGCCTCCTCACAGGCAAAAGACAACATGATCAAGTCATTGGAGGACTTGGTCATTGAGCTGGGCCATGATTTGGGTGACATTAAAGCTGCCTCATTCGGAACACCCACAAACAAAAGAGGTCCTAGAGAGCCAAACAAATCACGAAGAGATGATGGACCTAGTGCATCAATTAAATGATCAGATAAAGGAAATGGAAAAGGAGTTGGATAGCTTGATACAGGTGAAACAATCTAGTATTGAGACTGCCCCTATCACTGTTATCCCAACAGTAACCACTGCAGTACCTTCCACTTTGGTAGCATCCTTTGCTCCTATAGCTCCAATGGCTACAACACTACCAACTTCTACACTGTCTACATTATCAACAGGGTCAACTAATGATGAGGCAAGAAAATTGGTCAAGGCAATGGAAGACATGTCCATTCAAAACAATGAAATGAACAAGCTTAAGGAGAAGGTGACAACTCTGGAGATAGACTACAAGTTTTCCCAAATTATGCACAAGAAAGAAGTGTAGAAAACAACCAGGATGAACGAAATAATAAAAATCTTGGAGAAGGAACTTACATTGAAAGAACCCCTAGGACAAGTTAAATAACAATTGTGGGCTAATATCATTAACTCTTTCAATGATATTTGGCCATCCATCCTAGTAACTTTTGAGCAGATTGATTTGATAAAACAGGCTACAGAAGCCATACAGAGAGTAAAAGCAGAACTTGGAGACATGCCAGAGGAAGCTACAAAGATTATACACTTCCTCAACCCCAAAAACAAGTATGAGTTGCAGGAATTAGAGGTACCTGACAGAACAGGTACAATTTTGGAAGTGAAAAGGGTCCTCACCAAGAGGAATTTAATGTTAAACATGGAAGACAAGTGCCAAACCATGCAACTAGCCATTGACAGATTCATGGTTAAATTTGAAATTTTGAGGCAAAAGGGTTTACCGAATCCCTTGGTAATAAATGATAAGTTGATGACACAGGAGTACTACAATAGAAAAATCAGAGAAGTAGCCAGAGATCAAGTGAATACTTCATCCATGAAGGGCATACTAACTGGCAAGGTCTTGTACCAAACTTTTGAGAATTTGTTTTACCTCCAGCATGAGGTAAAACACCCTTTTGTGAATACCAAGTATACAGAGGCAGATGAGATTTACAGGAAGATGTTGAATATCCAATTACCAAATGTTGAAACATGGGAGAAATTAAACGACTTATTGTAGAAAGTCAAAAGGTAAAAATATACAGTAAGAGGCACAGTGAAAGGATAATGATAGGTCAGCCAGGTCAAAGTGTATCAGATGAAATTGTATCAGCTGAAAGGCCAAAGTAAATAGAACATCCAGTGTGAAGACCTAACAACAAAGCAGAGATTAAAATGAAAAATATCAAAGATCAAAGACAACACAACCTAATAAAAAGGGACAGCAAAAAGCAGTTCAGTAGTTGTCTCTATCTTCTTGCATGAATATTTTTCTTTCTCCTAGATTAGTTCCCAAGATAGTTTGGGATATTTTATAAATCATTTTTGTATAAATACTTCATAATTTGAAGTATTCAGTGTGGATTTCTATACATTTGTAAATTTATTTTGATCATAAACCTAAGCCTTATTGTAGCAATTTTTCAAGTTAGCAAACTGGAGAAAGTAATAAAGAGATTGCATTACAGGATTCATGTGTAGAGCTATTACAATGAATTATTTTATTTGTAAATTTGTTATTCTCTTATGTTTTTAAAAAACTTAAATGTTATCTAAATTTGAATGCATTAACTAGAAATTTATCTTAGAATTTGTTTAATTACATTATGCTTTTAATAGTTAATCATTTACATGTTTTCTTTTGATATCCAAATCTGAGAATCCTTAATTTCTCTCCCATCCCGATTGACCTCTTTCACTTTCTTCATAATCCGACCTAAGGAACCTTTAATTGCTATTTGGATTCGATTGAAAACCACTTCACCATCCAGCCTTGAGATATGAAGTAACTTTGTTATCTTGCCCTGTAGACACTGTTTTTAGAAATTCATCCAGTCCTATTTGTCTGACATTCAACCCCATAGCCCAATGGTAAATGACACCCCTCTTTTCATCTAAGTAAGTAATCCCACCACAAAATCTAAATCAAAACCCAAGCATAATCATAACTAGCCTAACATCAAATAACAAAACAAGGTTAAATAAAAAATAGAGAGCCCTCTCTGAGATTAGGAAGGCTAGATCGTAGTCTCCAAAGTTGGTTTGTGGTTACCTCTAATCATTTCTTTCTCAAACACTCTAGAGAAATATTGGAGTGATAACAGGGTGGACATTTTAAGATTTATACAAATCATTCTACTTTGAAATACCTGGTCAACAAGCCTGTGCTGGGGGGGGCGAATACGTAGGTGGTTGTTATTGTTCTAGGAGTATGAATTTGAAGTTATTGTGAGGCCACGACGACTGAACACGGGACCTGATCATCTATCACGTAATTAAACAGGAGAGGAACCTACTAATTTGGAGGAGGGGTTTGGAGGAGGGGTTGTCTGACGCGCAACTCTTTGTAGTGGGCATTGTGGATAGTCACTTTGAAGATATCATACATTTCCTTACGACAAGAACTACTCCAGAAGGGTATACAAGCAAGCAGAAGAAAGAGCTAGTGGTGTGTGCAACACACTTATTTTTCATTGCAGGGCACTTGTACAAAATGGGGTCAAATGAAATATTGTGACCTTATGTACCTGACTTCGAACGAAGTAGCATCCTCGCGGAGGCTCTTGGAGGAGCTGCAGGAGGACATTATGAAAGGAAAGCAACAACGTAGAAGGTTTTACATGCTAGATTGTGGTGGCCAACCCTGCATAAAGATTCAAAAGCATATTGTAGGGCAGGTGATGCATGTCAAAGGACTAGTAGACCATCGCGGAGGGATGAACTACCTCTAATGTCACAAGTGACATTACAACCATTCAAGAAATGGGTGATTGACTTTGTGGGTCCAATTCAGCCTCAATAAATGAAGACAGGTGCGCGGTACATCATCACCGCGACTGAGTACTTGAATAGGTGGGCGAAGGCACAACCTGTGAAGGACTATACAGGTGTGACAATAGAAAAGTTTACTTTTGAATATGTGTTGACAAGATTTGGCTATCTAAATATATTGATGAGCAATTGCAGTACATACTTTCTTAATGAAACAATCAGCGCATTGACAAAACAATTTCAGGTGTATCATCATAAAAGTATGCCTTATCATCCAGAGGCCAATGGGATGGTGGAAGTATTCGATATGATACTAGAGAGCATAGTGACAAAGGTCTGCAATGCTCATAGGAATGGTTGGGATGTGTGCGTATCTGCGGTGTTATGGGCTTACAGAACGATTTGAAAGAAGCTGACTTGGCAAATGCCTTCGAGACTCGTGTATGGCGTAGAAGTTGTGCTACCAATGGAATACATTGTACCTAATCTTCACATAGCGGGACTCACATGAATGGCGGACCGCAAAGCCCTAGAAGAGAGGCTCGCACAGCTAGTGGAGCTTGAGGAGGACCAATTTCTAGCTGGATTTCATAAACAAGTTCAAAAGAAGCGCAAAAAGGCATGGCACAATCAGAACATCACAGTAAATTTGATAAATTTATAGGGAACTTTAGGATGCACTAGCTAGGGCCATGATCTAGATGGATATTGGTGGCCACCCGTCAATTCCACTGGGACCCCCACCATTTCTTCTTTCAGTTTTTTTCATTTTCCTTAATTGTAGTACAATTTACTATTTTTAGTAGTTTTTTGAGTGCTAAAATTCCGAACCATTTTGAGGCCCTAAACGGCATTTTTTTGGAAATCTACTGCCAGCGATTTTCTGTCTAAAATCATATTTTGCGTCATACTCCTTGAAGAGATATTTCCAATGAGTTATCATGTGCGTCAAATGGAGATAATATGACCAAATCACGACCCCAGGAAGATGGTTGTCCAACTCACCCAAACGGGGCCCATAAACTCTTGGTGTTGCATCTCCTCGGGTTAGGGTTTTGGTTGTTTAGGGTTTGATATTATTGTTCAATAATAAAAAAGGCCCTTGAGCCTCATTCTAAGGTAGTTCAGAGGCATGTAGCTGACACATCTCTTCTCAAAGATAAGCTACCATCGCCCTAGCTGGTTTATTTCCATTTCTGTTTGTAAGCATATTTCAGTATTTTACATTAATGAAATGAAGTATTATTTCTGATGCATCAATGTGTTTATGGTTATCTCTGTAATTTTTTGTGTTCATGTTTAAATCCACATCAATGGTATCAGAGGGGTCTGCTTTTTTCTCTGTTTTTCTTTGCATGTCCCGAACGAGGTCAGGATACAAGGAGTTAGGGCTTGAATTGGTCAAACCTTTGCAAGACCAGCCTCACAAATCTCGATGGCCTCCCATGGTGGATGAAAAGAAAGATGAGGGGGCAGGAGATCCTATCAAAATCTTGCTCGAAGAAGCCCTCGAGCGACAAAGGAATGCGATGATGGACAACTTTGCCCAGATCCTTCAGCAGCTACCTAGGGGCGATGCATCGGCTTCCAACAGCTACTCTGGAAATGCCACATTGTTTAAGGTACAAGTTATTTTTGAAATCCCCATATTCGAGGGTCAGATAGATGCAGATGCCATCAATAAATGGTTAAATCTGTTAGAGGGTTATTTTTCTGTTCATAATTTTACCAATCGAGAAAAGATTATTTTTGCTCTTCTCAAAGAAGTGCCCCACGTCAAGGATGAGTGGGAAACCTACTGTGAGTAGAAGGATGAAAGTACAGGCTCACTATTTTCAGCTGCACCCACTTGGAATTCATTCTGGGATGCCATCAAGGAGTAGTACTACTCTGTCGGAAGCTATGAGGATCAATACATAAAGTGGACCACACTGCAGCAGCGAAGGGACCAAGATGTTCGCAAGTTTACCAATATTTTCCATACCCTTCACACAAAGTTGGGTATCAAGGATTCAGAGTAGCATTTGGTACTCAAATAACATGTCTTCCTGCACAAGTACATCTAGGAAGAAATAGAATTCCTAAACATCTCCTCGCTTGGCACAACATACTGATATGTCGTCAAGGTCAAGAAAAAGTCTAAATAGAAGAAGCGAGACTTTGGATCTGTGAATCCAAAGCAAAGGAAAGGTGCTTCCAAACTGTAGAACAAAGGATAAATCAAAGGCGGGGTGGCTTAGGACAACCTACCAAAGCTGCAAGAAAAGAACAATGTTGTGAAGTTGAAAAAGGACACGAGAAAGTGGTGTGAGTTCCATAAGAGCTCCACTCACAACACAAGTGAGTGTTGGGCCAAGCAGTCACTAGTGGCCGAGCTAAAGGTTTCAGAATCAGATGCATGTTCTGACTCTAAGTCAAAACCTAACAAGGGTAATAATAAATGGAAGCAGATTATCGATGCTGAGCCCAATGCCACCAATGTCACCACGAAGATCCAAAAGGAGGAACCGAAAGATCCAGAGGAGGAGAAGTGTATCTTCCACTCCTAGATTTGGATAAAGGGATCCTCACTACAGTTCATTGTCGACAGTAGGAGCCAAAAGAGCCTCATTGCGGTAGAGGTTGTGAAGTGGCTAGGCTTATCGACAATAGCACATCCACAACCGTACACCATTGGGTGGCTTCACCAAGGATGGGATCTTCACGTGAGCCAGCAGTTGCCTTTCATACAACATCAAGACCTCCACAGATGAGGTCTTGTGGTGACATTTCTCCCCTTGAAGTTTGTGATGTATTATTATGACATCCATACTTGTGGCAGCGACATGCTGTGTATGAATGAAGGCCCCGTGTTGTTATTGTTACTTTGGGAAATAAATTGTATAGGATATCAGAGGTAGCACCGCCTACCGGCATCTCTTTGGTTACTGTAAAACAATGTAGTAAGATAATTTCCAAAAATGGGAAATTTGTTTTCCTGATGATACGCCCTCAAGGAAAGAAGAATACAGTGGCCATGACCTCTAGATAGGGCCCCTCCTCATGATAACTATAGATGGACAAGGTCGTGGAGGAGTACAAGGATATCTTCACCTGCCCCGCAGGGGTTCCTCTGCACTGTCAGGTCAAGCACTCCATTGATCTGACTCCTGGTGTGCCACTGCCCAATGGACCATTCTATCAGTGCTTTGTTCTAGAGAATGATGAAATCAAGAGGTAGATTCAGGAGCTGCTGCAGAAAGGTTACATCTGTCTGAGTTCATCACCTTGTGGGAGCGCAATTGTGTTGGTACAGAAAAACGATGGGACTTGGAGACTCTATATTGACTATCAAGTGCTGAACAAGATCAGTGTCCATAATAGGCACCCGATCCCACCGATTGATAACCTCCTATATCAACTAAATGAGGAAAAATATTTCAGCCGGATCGATTTGAATTCAGGATATCACAAGGTACCAATCGAAGCCTCCGATGTGTGGAAGACTGCCTTCAAAGCCAAGGAGGGCCTTTTCGAATGGTTGGTTATGCTTTTCGGATTGACAAATGCTCCTGCAACCTTCATGAGGCTAATGGATGACATCATGTGGCCATTCAAAAACTCATTTGTAGTGGTATACTTGGATGACATCCTGATCTTCAGCCAAAGTTGGGAAGAGAACCTCCACCACATCTGACAGGTTCTCCAAACACTACGGCAACACAAGTTATGTGCCAATTGGAGAAATGCACTTTTGGCATGACCCAATTTTAGTATCTGGGATACATTATTAATGAACATGTGGTGCTTGTGGATCTAGCCAAGATCCAAGTCGTTCGAGATTGGCCATCTCCAACCACTCTGAGAGAGCTCCGCGGCTTTCTAGGATTTTCCAACTTCTACCGCATGTTCATGTTGGGATTTTCTCATATCACTTGGCCCTTGAGTCAACTCACCAAGGGGGGAGTGAAAGAAAAATTCTTTTGGTATGAATCTCAATAGAAGGCATTCACAGATTTGAAAGATCACCTCTACTCGACACCAGTGCTCACATTACCATACTTACAACAACCATTTGATGTCGAGATAGATGCCTCTGACTATGCTATTGGGGCAGTCCTTACTCAACATGGGCATCTAGTGGCATATCACAGTGAGACACTTTCAGACACAATCCAGAAGTATCCCACTTATGACAAAGAGATGTATTCCAATGTGTAGGCCTACCAACAATGGAAGCATTACATTTTGGGGAAGGAAATGGTCATCCACACAGACCACCGACCCCTGCACTTCATACAGACCCAAGGGAAATTGCAGAATGATTGCCATCAGAAGTGATCCACATAATAGGAATAGTTCCATTTGAATATCAAGTATAAGAAGGGAAGCACCAATAATGCTGCAGATTGCCTCAGTCAACCACCGATCATGGCGTTAACCACTGTGCTCAACTCTTGTGGGCACGAGACTTATGATTGGCCACTTCTCTACAAAAGCGACCCGGAATTCGACCACACATACCAGACACTCTTGGATGGTCAGCATGTTCCAGATTTTCACCTCTAGGATGCCCTGTTATGCCACCAGGGTCACCTTTGTGTTCCTTCAAGTCAGCGTATGATTTGAGAAGCACACTACAGTTGGCCTGCTAGACATTTCAGAGTCAAGAAAATGGTGGCAGCACTGCAGAAGTATTTTCATTGGTTGAATCTTCAACAGGATGTCGGGAAGTACATCACATCATGCACTTCTTGCGCCATTTCCAAACCGATCATCAATAATCAATGCCTCTATACCCCACTGCCTATCCTAGTTGACCTTGGGAATCCATCTCCATGGATTACATATCAAGCCTTCCTTCCACTAAGCATGGAAATGATTGTGTTTTTGTGGTCATCAACAAGTTCTCGAAGACGGCCATTATGGCAGCATGCAAGAAGAATATCACAGTAAAATCCACCACTAAATTATTCTTTGAACGAGTGTGGGTACACTTTGGGATCTGACATTATATCATCTCAGATCAGGACAACAGGTTCCTCAGTACATTTTGGTCCAGTCCCTTGTCGATGCTAGACACCAAACTCACTAAGTCCACAGCCTTCCATCCTCAAACTAATGGCCAGAGAGAGGTTGTCAACAGGATGATCATACACATTCTATGCATGTACAACTCAAACCATCCATGCACATGGGACGAGAGCCTCCCCTATGTGCAGCACAGTGACAACCAAGCTCTCCACAGCTCGACTAGCCACAACCCTTTTCAAGTGGGCTTGGGATTCCAACCACTATGTCCCATTGATGTGGCCATGCCATTTGCAGCTACTTACATAGATTCGGCTCATGTCCAGTCCGAAACAAATAACGCAAACAGCTTCATTGAGCACATCCAACATATTTCTCAGTAGGTCCATGAAATTTTGGAGAAATAAAATTCCAAGTACAAGTAGTGACATGATTAACATTGGGTGCCACACAAGTTTCAGGTGGGCAACAAAGTCTGGTTGCATTTGCAAAAGGAATGCCTTACTAGATCCTATCGGAAACTCAAACCACTCCGATATGGTCCTTACACCATTACCAAGGCTATGGGAGACAATGCATTTGAGCTTAGCATACCCCATTCCTTGGCCTTCACCCAGTGTTCAATGTGGACCGCCTTCAGCAATACTTTCCACCATTACTAGACACATCTAACATTGTAGAAAAGCTCACACCCATAGAGTTAAATATACATTGCATGGAACAAGCTACAACTAATCAGATCATGGACACATAGATCAAGCGCACTCACGAGAAGAAAATCCAACTATATCGAGTTGTTAAATAAAACCAACTCCTTCATCAGGGCAAGTGGCTCACCAGGGACCAAGTTCAATAGAAGTTTCCTCATCTCATGGAGGAACTCAACGCAATGGGGACCATTGCCTCCTAAGGGGGGAGGAATGATCCAAGTGGATATTGGTGGCCACCCACCAATTCCACTTGGACCCCCACCATTGCCTCTTTCAGTTTTTTCAGTTTCCTTAATTATAGCACAATTTACTATTTTTAGCATTTTTTCAGGTCCTAAACTTCTGGAGCCATTTTGAGGCCCTAAACTACGTTTTTTGGAAATCTACCGCCAATGATTTTCTATCTAAAATCATCTTTTCTGTTGTAGTCCCTAGAGAGATATTTCTAGTGGGTTATCCTACATGTCAAACGGAGATAATATGACCAAGTCATGACCCTGGGAAGTTGGTTGTCCAACTCACCCCAAAGGGGCCCATAAACTCTTGGTGTTACACATCTCCTCGGGTTAGGGTTTTGGTTGTTTAGGGTTTGATCTTATTGTTCAATAATAATAAAAGTCCCTTAAGCCTCATTGTATGCCCATTCAAAGGCATGTAGCCGCCACATCTCTTCTCAAAGATAATCTATCATTGCCCTAGTTGGTTTATTTCCATTTCTGTTTGTAAGCATATTTTAGTATTTTACATTCATGAAATGAAGTAATATTTCCACTGCATCTTTGTATTAATGGTTATCTCTGTAATTCGTTTCATTCCTGTTTAAATCTAGATCGGGACATATGTCATCAATGAGATTAACGATGGTGGAGCAGTTCACCTGATTAAATTGAATGGAGAACCCTTCCCAAGAAAGGTGAATGGCAGTTGATTGAATTCATACACCGGTGATCCAGCTAGGTGACTATATAAGGGAAGCATAGTCTTAGCACTCTAGGCAGCTGAAAGGAGGCATGGGACTATAAACTACACTACCCGGGTTAGAGAGCTACATGAGGAGAGAATTGCGTAGAACAAGGGAATGTCACATAATCCACAATAGCGTGTAGAGAGCTACGCTAGCAAAGGGAGAAACTATGCAGAGCAGCCAGAAAGTGACCATTAAATTCACTATTCATGATTTGACGATGAAAAAATGGCCAAATTCAGTGGGGGTGGCTTTTAAGTCAAAATTTATGGGCAAGGTCTTTGAAAATATGCTACCAATCTAGCATTAATAAACCAATTTTGGGAGGAATGGTCATATTTGAATTTAAAATAGCCTATAAATTACATATGGCTACCCAACATAAAACACTTTGCATATTGAGAAATTGTGAGTTGTGATGTGTGTTGTGCATGAACTGTGCATTTTTCAAAGAGCTACTTGATTGCCTAGTGTTTGATGGATTTCTAGAAACTGTTCGCAAAATCATCTGTGACATTATTCTAAGAGCAACAACCATGGACATTGAAGCAATGACAGCTGAGGGAGTTGTTCCAGAGGTTGCTATGGTAGTAGAAGGAGTTGCCCCGGAGGATGCACCTACAAAGATACCGGTTGAAATACTGAAGTCTCCATGATTGCCTAGACCGAGGCCTACCCTGACCAAGGAGGGTCCCAAGAACAAGAGAGGCAAGCAGACCAAGACACTACAGTTGGTGTGCGCATCTCCTCAGAAACACCCACATAAGGATAAACCCACTGCATAGGAAAAAGGAAAGACAATTAACCTAGAGCCGAAAGAAGGAGAGATTGAGGATATCCCAATGGATGATGAGGATGTTCGGGTGGAAATGAAGGATGTTTAAATTGAGGTGTTTGACCCCATCACTAAGCTACCTAAGTATGTTCCTCCATGCAGGGGCAAGACCAAGGTGCCCAAACACATCAATGAAAGTAGGGTCACCCGATACACACAGCCCTCTTGCCAGACCAAATTGTGTTCAAAGGACCACGCTTGGGATGTGTCGCCCTTTTTAAATTAGAAGACTGGGATTTACCAGACACAAAGAAATTCCCTCATTTAGTAATGCACCAACTCATGCACCACGTTTTCCACAAAACCACTAGAGTAACTGTGTTGGAGCCATGGAAGTGGCAAAGAGGCATGGATAAGGCAGGACAACTCAACCTACTATGGGTTCTGCATTACAACAGCGCGCCCATCACAATGGTGGTAATCAAGCAGCTACTGTGCTTGGTACACGATGGGTGTCTATGGCTGGAGGAGTCAATACCCATCACTGATATGCTAATCCATAGGATCACATGGCTGCCATACACAGGCAAAAATCTGGCAATGGCATTTGGCCGGAAGGTTGGCAAGCATGCCCTCGCAAAGGCCATGAAGGAAAAGTTCAAGTTGGTAAAGAAGCATGGGGTTACGCCATTTTTAGCATCTATGACCCTGCGGTGAAATTGGCAACACAACTCTTAGTAGGAAAGGTCATGCAGAAGTGTCACGCAGATGAAGTGTCAGCATGAGTCGTAGCTTTGGTGGCCCAATGTGTGGAGGGAGTTCAATTTAATTGAGTGCACTACCTTTGCAATGAGTTCCTTACAAACTGCCACAAGGTGCAGGATCTCAGCAAGCTATTCCACTATGCATGGCTCTTGTTGTCAATAGTGCTGGTAGCATGGGAGCTACCCGAAGGCAGTCAATTTCATCTAGTTGCGTTGTACCTACCAGAGGTAGCAAAGTACACTTCATTGTGGGTGACTAAGGATCCTCAAAGGATAAAGGATAGCTAGGCCTTTTGGATCTTGATGGAGATGAATGTGCATATGGCCATCAACTGCAAGTCACGGTTGTCACCTACCAATTTTGATAGATTGCAGGAGAACATGGAATTCAAGGTTGACTTCCACCATGTCTCAATATGGGCACAAAAGGACCTTGAGCAGAAGTGCCACAACTTGCCCCATTTAGCAACAGATGATGCAATTGATGTGGTCCTTGACCACTAGCCGGCAAAGTGGCGTACAGCCTCGGGCTTGGCTATGGGATCGAGAAAATCCACTGTACAACGCAAAAAGGAAGAGGCCAAGCTGAAGATGGAACAGTTGGCTACAAAGAGGAAAAAGGAGGCCAATTACAAGGCTAAGGAAAAATGCACTTCTGCACAGTAATCAAGCAGGAGAAGAGGAGCACGGCTCTGATGGAGGTCAAAATTCGCCTTCACTAGAAATAGAGGAAGAAGAAGACGAACAGACAGAGCAGGGAGGAGTGAACCCGAATATGACTCCATTCCATATCAAGTGCACCAAAGGACCAGAAAAGGTATGGTTGCAAAAGAAGTCCAAGACTAGAAATACATCTCTTGATCTGATCACCATGACAGAGGGAGATCTGGATGATATATGGGATGTAGTGCAGGATGCCACCGTGGAACTGCTGCAACAGTTTGAGTAGCATCAACAGGAGGTGTTGGGGGCTATTCAAATGAGTCTACGTGAGCTGCAGATCCATGCATCACAGATTCAAACTAGCATGATGTCCACCAATTCAGCCCTTGGCACCTCAGAAGTCACAGGGATGTTGTGCACAAGGGCCCCCCGAGCCATAGTGCTGCCAGATGGAGAATTGACGATGGCAACTAACGCTGACAAGCTAGCTGTCAGCACCCTCAAGGGAGTGGGGCTTAACTTGGTTGCGCTTCCTAGCAAGGCGCTTCACCTTCTGCAGGATGGTGTGATTACGGAACTTCAGGCTTGTGAAAAGTGCACTTTAAACATGATCAGTGAGAAAAAGGTCAACAACGATAAGATGGTTGTGCATAGAGACTCCACTGTTCATCTTCTAACAGACCTGATAGACAATAATTAGCGCATAATCAAGGTTGTGGATGAGGCATGCAGAACTGTCCCAAAGCTAGCCATTCCCAAGGCTGAGCCAGTAGATGTGCAGGTTCAGAAACTCATTGCGAGAGTGTGCAACACACACACAGAGTTAGCAAAGGTTTAGCTAGAGTTGAACCTCAAGATCACATAATTGCATTTGAAGCCCCAGCCTTCGACTCCACTGGAATTCATGGAGCAACACGTGACTGTCGTGATAGATGTGCTAGCAGCAATAGCAAGTACAGTGACAGACTACACAATGCTTTTTTATTAGTTGCTCGAGGTGCTCACTAGCCTATAAGAAGACCCCACTGTGAAAAGGTTGGAGACAGAAGCACAGGAACTACAATAGTGCTATGACGAGGTTAAAGCGATAGTGTGCACTATTGCCATCACGCAAAGACTTGCGAAGCTGTAGGAGGCCAAGGGATTGAAAGAACAAGTAGATGCAGCTCAGCGAAAGGAAGTATTTTTGAAGGCTCACTTGAAGCCTTGGTTGGACAAGACCTATGTGATCATGACCACCATTGAAAGCAAGCTAGCTAGTCTGTAGGAGACTCAGCAGAAGCTATAGGCTGATAGAACAGGGCCAGTGACAGAGCAGTTGGTCGAGGTGATGAAGCAAGCGGCAACGCAGTGTGCCACCGAGGTAGTAGTTGTCCAAGTTGAGCTGGGAGGTCTTCAGGAAAAGATATTTGTGTCAACTGAGTGACTTGAGGGCGAGTCCCCATATTTGTGTTGCAGGCCTGTTGGGAACAAGGCCCCTGGTGGTCAATTTTGGGGTTACAAACCCAAGTTTTAGGGAAAAAGGCCTGAATTTTGTATAAATAATGTAAAGTCTCTGCATTTTATGGTCGCGAAGCGCGAAGATATCTAAAGTCAAAAAAGTGTTTTCCACCCTTAGTCTAGATAGGTTGTGTCAATATTGGAGATCTTCCCTTTGTCTGCGGACCATGGGATTGTATAAAAAGGAGAGTCTAAGACAGTTCCGTAGTCATGATTCATTGATGTAATAGGTCTGTAAGAGCTAAGAGCGAGAATCTTAATGGAAGAGGAGGCTCTGCAATTGAGTGCATAGAGGCCTAGGGTAGAAGTCTGCAACTGAGTGCGCAGACCCCTGCAGTTGTGTGCGTAGTGCGGTTAGAGACTGTATTGGAAATCTAAATCATAAATAAAGAGAAGTGTTCTGAACTTACTATGTAATTTCCATCTGTGTAAGCATTATTTTACTTTTGTTATAAATGTTGCGATTATTTTATGTTGAATGCTGGGTTTAATATATAATGTTAAGTTGATACCCAAAAATATATGTTTCCATCTGTTACATGAACACAAGTCATAATATATGTTACACGAGGATAATCTTAATTACATGGTAAATTTGGTTAATAATTAAGATAATTTGGGGAACAACATAGTTAACCTAGTTACAGAGGCGCGTAAGTGCCTGAATCATCATCTAGGGTTGCGTAAAGGATAGTTGGATACCTTCATGGAGGTTTTGAAAGACGGAAGAAGAAGTACATCGATAAGCCCTAAAGGCTTATCGATTTGTTTGAAGACATGGGTTAAGGTGTAAGATTGACATCACGACCATCTCAGGGTGTGGAAACTTGGTTCCTGCATCCCCCCATACTACTTCGGGTGAGACTTCATTCCGCTCTCCATAGATTATTGCCAAAAGGGCTAGTAGTGTAGGGATTTGCTTGGCTGCTTAACATTGAACCTGGGTTAGGGCCCATCAAGCAAACATAATCTAATAACATAAACAATTACACATTTATGGAAAGTTAACATCATATGTACATATTAATAAACTAAAAAGGGAAGCATACAACCTATGCCTTAATGTTGGAGACCTCCTTTTGGTGTATTTCCAAGTTCAAGCCAAGACTTTTCAAGCAATCCCTCTCCAAGTTGGATGGGAAGAATTTAGGCATAATCTCAGTATAGGAATGTAGGTAATCAATGACCAACCATTTGAGGATGGAAGGGAGTGAATTTATAGGAAGGGAGAGGAAGTTAGGGATCCACAAAAGAGGGAGGAAGGTCCACAAGTCAAGGAGAAAGCCCATAATGATAAGATCAATAAGCCCAAATGAGAGATCCCGGCCATATCATCAACAAAAAATATCCAGCTTGTTGTTCCCAAAGGTTCTAGCGAGTGAAGCTTCTCCTCCAGTTTGGAAAAAATTACGAGAAGAGGTTCAACTCGAATTTTCCTATGAAAGCAACGTGGATGTGTAATTGAGAAACCTACCATCAACACAGGCAGGCAGTGGAGAAAAACATGTTGATGCCAAAAATTAGGTTTTTAAGTAACCTTCTCCAAAATGGATTCAGGGCAGTTTTCCTTTGATTCTTCACGGAGGTTTTTGTTTGTATATCATCATGGATATGTTGCACATTATTTAATGTTTTGGCACTTCAGGATATGGAACAGGAAGTGAATAGGAGGTATGACAAAATATTGTGCAACAGTGCCCCCCAAAGCATGAACACAGAATAGGTAGTGATGGCTGAGATGATTTACAAGTCAATGAAAGGACAAGAATAACATCATCATGAGACTTGAAAATCAAGCATATACATATACATATACATATTTAACATCTCTGATGATCATGCCTAATGATACATGAATAGGTATCTAATAATGCATGAATCTTTGGTATGGACACAACCATCTGAATAGGAGGGATCATGTGAAAATATCCTCGGTATGGTCACAACCAACTGAATAGAAAGGATCATGAATATGGACCCATGGTATAGTCACAGCCATTCGTCGAGAGGAAACATGTGTACAATCATGAATGACTCATATCTCCACACAACCCAAACTTCATCAAACAAAATCCAGGGTCTTGCACTCATGTCTCAACCTGATAAAATGTATGAATTCTAATCATGTGAATAGATGCATCGAAGTCGAACATGATAGAAAACCACCTGATTACCGATCAAAAACCATTAATAGGCACAAGAGAAACCACCAATAATGACAATGGCTCTCAAGGTACAATCAGCAGAATCCATGAATGTGAATAATGAAGTCAAATTCGAACACCCTTGGAATCATCTGATTGAAGGTCAATGGTGTAAACTTGTCATTGAATGCAAAGGACTTTCCATTGAGGCATGCAAGATCTAAGGTACTAGAAGGGAGTCTCTGGACAATCTTCCTGAATAATGACCTGAAATCGACAGGAAGTGATCCATAGAAGGAGGCCATAATGAATCCCACAACATTGACACAAAACAAAATCATGTAGTAGAGTAGATAAGTATGGTCCATCACTATGGCAGAAAATCAGACAGTGTATAGGTACTAAATAACTATAGATAGGACTTCTCTTGAACATATCGATGACACGACTTCAGAGTTTGGCAGCAGTTGACTCAAAATAGGATCAGAGGTCATGATGATGAAATGGTATGATAATATGAAAGGAAAAATGGATTCCCCAAACCCAAGAAGGCAAATGACCAAGTGAGGATGTCCCAAACCTGACATGAGAAACAATTGAGTGTCATGTTCAAGAGTGACATGCTACCTTTACAAATTACAAGAGATGATCGCTTTCACTTTTTCCCCCACCATTTCTAGCAAGTACCCCATATATTTTTTATCGAAAGCTTCAATGGGATAACATATGATTTCCCTATAAGTTCAACCTTCGAATGAATCCATCCTAGTAATTTTTATGAGCCCTAGGAAGGAGGAACTCAGTCTCATCATGGTGACAAGTCCTGTGTCGTTTATTTTTGAAAAAGAAGCGAAAAATAAAACTCCAAAGGTCCATTTTTGTAAATCATCTCTTGAACTTGAAAAGGTAGAACCTCTTAGCCATGTTCAACTATGGTATTCATTTTTCGTACAATAGTATATCTCATTTTGGAAAAGTGTTAAACTTATACTGAATAGATGTCATTTCATTTACTTTTACGAGTTCGAAACAACAAGTACTCCGAAATCTTTTCATTTTTCGAGAGTCAAAAAAGAGCTTAAAAATGACTCTAGGGGGTTTCTTTTTCATTTATTTTTAACGAGTCCGGAAAAGTGATAAAATAAAATTGTTGAATCAGTGAATATAAATCACTATCACCAAGAACATATGAGCTATCGCTACACAAGGAAGCACGCATTACCTTTTTCGAGGAAAAATTATTAAAAAATGAGTGAAATATGTCCTAATTTGGTAAAAAAATTATTTAAAAACTACAAATAGGCCAACAAGTAGGTTATTTTTACCAATTTACAATTGTGAGAGGATTTTACCTCATTTTACCTCAATTTTTAGGAAAGGAGCACTATCAATCCGAGACACCATTTTCCAAGCCACTTGATGCAAGTAAGATATTTGTCCCTTCCCTTCATTTTGGCAGTCATTTTATGGATTTTCATCCATAGAGTAGACTGCAAGGAAGACTTGCAAAAAAATTACATCATGGGTGATTAACGTGGGTTTCACCCATGAGACTCACATTGCTCACCCTGTAGTCAATTAGGCCCTCATTTTGGTAGCACAAAAAATTCCTAAGGAGTCATGTTAGTGCCGAGGTAAAAATTTTAAAGTGAAATGTTCCATGTAAAATAGTTAATCTTGGATTTTCTCTCCATATATGCTCATGAAATGTTGTTTTGTTGATTTTTTGCAGGATAACTAGTCCAAAATGGTGATTGAGGAAAGGGAGGGTTTATGAAGCTCAAGACCATCAGGCTATGTAGGACCAACATTGTATTAATTCCCTATGAGCATGTGGATTCCTCAAGTTCTTCATGCTTCCCAGGATCAGAGCACAACCTGAGTTATTGTAGCACTTAATCAGTTGGTGGGATGTAGATTGTCAACTATTCATGTTCAAGGACCAAGAGCACGAAATAGAGGCCACCGACATTTATTTCATCATTGTGTTGTCCAGAAAGGGGAAATGGGTCTAGTTATATGGATCACGTACTAGGGGAGAGAGCATGGATATGTTCATTGCGAGGCATTTTTCGAGGGCCAAAAAGGCCAACAATGAGAAAATTGACATAAAGACCATTAGCAATCTTCCATGTGAACAATGTTGCACGCCATGGCATGAATATCTCAGGCACAAGCGTTGCATGAGGCAAAAAATTCTCATTTCTAGTATGTGATCGAGTGCCTAAATCCCACTGTTTTCAATTGGTGTGAAGGTTTGTTGGTGTACATGAAGCGCCAACTAACCAAGTGCAAGTCAGGGAATCTAAAACAATTTGGTTTTGTATATATTTTGGTTATGTTAATCCTGGAACATGTGCCATTGTTCCACTATCATTGGTTGGAAGTGGATCCACCAGCGCCCAGAGATCCACGATTACTCAGATGGGGAGAGTTGATGCCTCATCATGGAGGTAGTCAACAAATGTCATTCCCTCCAGAATTTTTTGGATGGTTGCATCAGCAGCTAATCATGGTCAATGACTTGGCATATGCAGACATGAATTTTCGAGGAGATCTAGATCTTCCACTCCCTCGAGGGGCATAATGGACTAATTCAGGGAAAAAAATATTTTTGAATTTTTTGAAGTTTTTTATCATTTTTTTTGTATATGTGTATTGAGATTTGACTTATATTTTGTGTAGATGTTGGACCAGAGAGACCTCCAGGGGTTTCTCTAATATCTAGGTGATTGGCATGCCATATTGAGGAGGCTCCTCCATATGTGGAGGGAGTAGATCCTATCGTCGAAGTAGAGCGCAACCTGGAAGTTTTAAAAAGGGGAATTCTTGAGTATGCCTTGATCGATGAGGTGTCATTACACTACCAAAGGCACACTATAGGGGCTTCCACTAGACTATGTCAGCTTCTGGGTTGAGTCATCAGGGTTGTCTCATGCTATCATGAGCACCATGTGGGCGAATAGCCAACTTCTAGTTTACTTTATGCACTATGTAGACTCATAAATTCATGTGTCTTCGGACACAAATTTTGTTATTTTGATGTAGAAAACTCTTTTGCAAATACTCACTATATATATATATCTATATTATATATATATATATATATATATAATATAATATGCATATTCTTTCCTATTTACCATGTCTAATATGTGATGCTTTACGATTTACAAGTTTCACAAATGTCTATCTAACACATATTTAGCCAATGCATTTGTTAATGTGTTCATGCGTCTTGGAATATGATGATAAGTAATAAGACCAAATTCTTGTTCCAATAAACGAACTCGCAAATGCATTCACAAAATTTTAGGGTTTCTAACTGAATATTGTCCATTAAGCTATATCATAATGAGTTGTGAATCAAGTTTTATGATTAACTCTCTAATGCCAAGAGAAATAGCTTCTGACAAAATTTTGATGACTGCACTATATTCGGCAATGTTATTAGTCATCTAACCTAAATATATACCTTGTAAATTCAATAACTCACCATTAGGGTCATAGATTGCCCATGCAATAGAAGTTAGATTTTGTGTACTATGACAAGAAATATCAGCAAAACTGACATAATGGTTGGATGACATCTGCAAACCAAGTAGAGCATGAGGTAAGCAAAGGAAAATATTTGCAAAGCAAACTAACACACTAAAATCACACTTCATACTAATGAAAACACACTAGTGTACATAGGTATTTACACGGATAATCACACATAATACTTCTTCAGGTAAATCCTGTTTCGGGGCTCAGCCAAAGAATTTCCTCCATAGTCCACTAACTCGTATGCACCATTTTGTAAAATGCGTTTGACAATGTAAGGCCCATGCCACATTGGTTCAAATTTCCCAACCCCCAATTTGTCATTGGCTTGGTCATAAAGCAAGACCAAGTCACCCTCAGTAAAAACGTGAGTAGAAACAGTTCTATCGTATTGAGATTTAGCTCGTTTCCTTTTGGCTTCAATTACTAACGATGAAAAATGGTGAGTTTCATTGAGCCTTTTGAGGTAAAGTAAACATTCCTCTTCAAGTGAGGTATTAGGGAGTAATTCGACGACTAGTTTCAATGAAGGAATTTCACACTCAATCGGAAGAGTTTCCTCTAGACCATACACCAGCTAAAAGGGTGTAAATCTAGTGGAAATATTAGCTACAATTCGGTAAGCCCAAAGAGCTGAAAATAGCATAAGATGCCAATTTCATTTATGCATCCCAATTGTGCATTGAAGCATAGTAATTAGGGCTTTGTTGACCACCTCAACTTGGACATTGGCCTGTGGATAATAAGGAGTTGAGTTGTCATGATGCAAACCAAACCAAGCAGTAAGCTCCACCATCATGTAATTTCAAAAATGAGATCCATGATTAATAACGATGGCTTGACGGACACCAAATAGAGCTATGATATGGTTGAAAAGAAATTGAGTAGTAGTTTTATTGTAAGCTTCACGTGTACGCATCGCCTCATCCCAATTAGTGAAATAATCAATGACGACAATGATATAACCATTCCCCCCCACCGAGAGAGGGTTACATGTCATGAAATCAATACCTCATTTAGTAAAGGTTTCAATGGTAACAACGAGGTATAGGGGTATGGTTGGGGTGTGCTATTTATGGTTGTAAATCTACCAAACGTGAAATTTTTGGACTACTAAACTGCAATCTTTAAAGATGGAAGGCCAAAAATAACTCGCATAAAGGATTTTCTGAGCAGTAGCATACCATGACATGTGACCACCACTAGCCCCAGAGTGGCAGTAATTGAGGAATCTCTTAGCTTCTTCAGGTGTCAAACATCTATGAAGGATATAATCGCCACCAACATGGTACAAAGTATCGCCAATGATTCAATATGGTTGGGACTGATGTCGAATGCGATGAAGTTCAGAATTGGACAAATCTGACTGAACATTTTGGGTCTAGAGATAGATAATAGTATCCCTATACCATGGGTCAAGAGTACTAAGGAAAAAAGAGTCTTGTCAGGAATGAACTCATCAAAATCCATAGATGTGGTTTCAAAGGGAAGGGAACAAATCAATTCAACAAAAACCAATGATTTCTTCGATTTAGCTATAGAAAACTCCAAATAAAATTCCTAAAGGATAACAATCCACTTATAATATTTTCTCCCTAGCAACTGACGAGCCATAATGTAGGTCATGGGGTTACAATTAGAAATCATAGTGGTTTTTTGTAATAGAATATAGTGTCGAAAGTGTTGAATAGCGTGAACAACTTCTAAAGCAAGTTTCTTGATATGGGCATATCAAGTTTTGGTATCGATAAGATTCATATTAAGTAGTAGATCACATGTCCATTCCTATCATCATCGTCTTGCACTAGTACCACGGCAATAGTACTAGAAGTTGTAGCCAAGTACAAGAAGTAATCGTCGTGATAGTCAAGAGGATACAACAAAGGAGCAGGAATGAGGGTGTTCTTCAATGCATCGAAATATTTTTGAGCAATTTCATCCCAAATAAATGGGATCCCCTTTTTTAGCAAACGAGTAAAACCCTTGGAAAGCTTAGCATAATTAGGTACAAAATGACGAAGGAAATTAGCTTTCCCTTGCAAGCTCTACAACTGATGTAAAGATGAAGGAGGGGGTAAATTTACAGTGGCCTCAACTTTGAGGGGGTCAATCCGGATGCATTCTTTAGAAACCTAAAACCTTAGGAGATGACCAAATTCAACACATAATACACACTTATGTAGATTTTTAAATGAATATTGTAGTGTCTACAACAAAGAAAAATCGCTCCTAGGTGGTTAGGATGATCATGACACTTAGAAAAATGAGCTTGTAAGTCATCAATATATGGTTGAATGATGTGTTTGATGTCATGAAAAGAATACTACATCGCTCATTGGAAGGGAGCACCATCATTTTTCAGACTAAAAGGGATTTTCTTGTAGACAAAGGTTCCCAATGGATAGATAAAATCAGCTTTATGTTGATTGGTGGGAAGAATGTTAATTTGGTTGTAACTAGAAATATTATCTATAAAAGAAAAAATCTCACTCCCGGCACATTCATCAATGATTTGATCGATAAAAGGAGTTGGATAGTTGTCTTTGGGACACGCTCGATTGATATTACAGTAATCAACACAAATGTGGATAGTCCCTTGCTTTTTAGTCACAGGGACAATGTTTGAAACCCAATCTGTCAATGGGATGAGGTAAATGAAACCAATCTTTAGAAGTTTTTCAACCTCTCCCTTTATGGCAGTTGTCTTTCTATGGTGCACCAAATGAAGTCGTTAACAAACAGGCTTCGCATTTGGATCATTATGGATTTCGTGCACAAATATACTCAGATCTATGCCAGGCATTTCTTCATATGACCAAGCAAAGACATTCCTAAATTCCTTAAAAAGGGAAGTGTAAATCTTGATCTCAACAAGAGAACAAGAAACCCTGACATGGATGTTCTCGACAATTCTTGGTTTAACAAAAATGTCGATAGACATGGTAGTAGTAATGTTCCCCATGTTTCCCTCAGAGAAAACTTCATGCACCAAGATGGGAATTTGAAGTGGATGGGTGAGTGTATGGGAAACAAAGGTATCCAAACACAATTAAATCCCTCCAAGGCTCGAGAGGAATGAGGAACAATGATGAGCATCATTCTCGGGATTTTCCTCAAGAGAAATGGCCTCGGTGATACTCTCGTAAGTGGGAAATGTCTCGTTTAAGGGATCTAGATAATCCCAAGAACCAAGACAAGGGGACTATGAATATATGTCTAGATGCATACTAAGATTAGTATTATTTTGAGAAGTGATCGTCGAAGCCAAAACAACAAATTGATAAACTTTTTCTGCTGGGCTAAGTGGCATAACATTGCCAAAAGAATCAACTTGATCCGGAGAAGGAACGATCGAGGGATCGTAAAAAGTAGATATCATGTTGATAGAAGCAATATGAGGAGGTGGGAGGGAAAAAGTTCCCATAAGAATAGAGTCTTTAAAAAGACTTGCCCCAATGCTCTCATAAGGAATGTCAGCATTTCCCACATAAGGCACATTGTCATTCAAAGAACCAGAAGAGAAAAAGGCTAACTGATTAATGATGACTATTTTTCCTTCATGAGGAAAAAAGAGCATGTAGAACAAAGAAGAAACCATGCAAAACATAGCATCATTCCAACTCCATTCAAGTAGAAGGTTATAATTCAAACTCGCATCAATGACTTCTACTTCTAATTCAACAGTTTTCCCTTCCAATGTGATGGGAAAACTCATGAGAATACCGTAAGGATGAGATCCTCTACCATCAAAGGCTTCTAAGGTGTTTGGAGACTAGTTGAGGGATAGAGGGAAATTATCTTTCCAGCATGAAACAAACATGATGCAAGTGGAAGCAACCTCATCAATCACAATCCGCTAAATCATCTTCCCTTTTATAATGACTTCGATTAAAAATGAAAGTTGATGAGGAAGCCGAGGAACATGATTTTCCAGGTCAAAAGTAATCAAATTTGAATCCATAGGGTCAATTCCTCCTATAGCAGATAGTAATTCTTTCCACTGCGTTGGACAAGTTTGGAGAACTTACAAGGTAGACAACGTCAAAGACACTTGAGCTAAATATTCAACAATATTGTAATGTTGGGAAGCTCATGTATTCGGATTGTAAGATTATTTATGAAGGACACCCTTGGGAGGCAGTTGAATAACAAATTCATTACTAGGTCTCTCAATATTAAGAGGACTAGAACTGGGTGGAGTAGAAGTAAAAGGTGTATCGGTAACTTCTTTCTCTGTAGCCTATTTGAAGGAGTTTGATAGTCTTTTGACCTGGTGGCAATAGAAATAGTCATTTTCCACTCATATAAACTTGAGAACCTAAAGATGTAGAGGATTTTAGTTATTCTACCAATTGCATCTATTGTGATGGGAAAGGTTATTTCAGTATAGTCAGCATACATTCAATGCCTTTTCACAAGTGACTAACTTCCGCACAATGGGGACAATCCTTGGTATAGTGATCTTCCTCACAAATGAGGCAAGGATATTTGGGCTTAAATTTAGATGCATCATCAGCAGATGAATTTGGAGGAGCTTGTTTTAGGGTATCAGATTTTTCTTTTCCTTTACCCTTCTGCTTACCTTTGGAGGCTTTGTCTATGTTGGCATTATGGCTAAAGTGTTGTCCTTGATGGCAACCCATACCGGTGATGGATCACTGTACAACAGGTCAATAGCAAACATTGATGAACAGCTCTCAAATATTGAAGAAAATAAGGAGTACGCAGGCACACCGTTCAAAAGGTGCGTACACGTAGGCATGTCCTATATAAAGTGCATACATACCTGCGGGATACCCATTCATGGGGTGCGTACCCCAGTGCACACACTTCAAGGCAATTAAGCACCCACATGTGGGGTTTCTCATGGTATTTAGCCAACGGTATTGTGTTATCATGGTTTTGGCCTGTGGTATTGTTTATTTTATTATTATTATTGAGCCCCATGATCCTTGATTTGAGGAAGAGCTTGCCTATATAAAGCAAAGGAGATCATTTGGCTTAAGCATGTTTTGGTTGAATATCTTATGAGGGCAAGATCTAGTCTAGATCTAAATAAGGCGAATCTACTGATGGACTAAGATCTCTTCGGCGCATGTTCAGATCCGTAGATCTGACTGTCTGGGTTCTTTCTGAAGTCTTGAAATCATCTATGCCGGAAGGTACGCAGGTACAGTGAGCAAAAAATGCGTACATACGTAGGAGCGAAGAGTTTCAGGTGCGCCGGTACGCAGGCACAGAAGAGTTTCAGGTGCGCCGGTACGCAAGCATAGAAGGGTTTCAGGTGCACCGGTACGCAGGAACAGAAGGGCTTCAGGTGCGGATGACCGCAGGCAGTTCAATGGACTCAGAGCGAGGTACGCAAGCTAGCAGTTGAGTAGAATGCGTACATGTATGCAGGCTAACAGTTGAGCAGGGTGCGTACTTGTATGCAGGCTAGCAGTTGAGCAGGGTGAGTACTGTATGCAGGCAAGCAGTTGAGCAGGGTGAGTACGTAAGCAGGCGAGCAGTTGAGCAGGGTGCTTACTTCTCTTAAAATCTTTGTTTATCATTATTGTGTTCTGGGTGTTGAAGTGATGTCTAGTTTATGGTATTATGATCTTATGACAGCCATATGAGAAGGGATTGAGTATATCTTTATGTGATCTGATGAACTAGATCTGATTGATGACTCTCATTGTATATGTATTGATCTAGTGATTGAGTGATTCAGAAAGTTGTTTGATTATGAGCTTCAATGTGGTTATTGGGTCCAGTATGAAAATTGGATGAAATGTGGCCCTGGAGGAGAAGATTGTAGGTCAGCACCTACGTACTAGTATCTAAGCTAGTACAAGAGATAAAGGGAAATCTTTGGAGCATTGTAGCAGGTAGTAGCCTGCGTACTAGTAAATGATCAGCTAGTACAAGAGCTAAAGGAAATCTTTGGAGCATTGTAGCAGGTAGTAGCCTGCGTACTAGTAAATGGATCAGCTAGTACAAGAGCAAAGGGGGTTGTAGCTCCCGTACTGGTATAAGGCTGCACCAGTACAAAATATTGTAAAAGGATTTTCTTATTAAGAAGAAGATTGAGATGACTTGCAGCAGGTGGTTTTCTCCCGCATTGGGTTTCCACCTTATATCATGGTGTTCATGTGTGTGCCTTATGTGTGATGATCTATTCTATGTTACTGCATCTGTTAACTGATAATATGGTTGATAATGTTCTAATGCACTTATTGAAGACCAATTAACTTAATCATAAGAAGTTGTGGAAGTAGCATATATGAATCTGGTTATGGAAATGAAAGGTTTTATTAATGTGATAATACTGATTCACCCCCCCCTCTCAGTATTATTTCCAACAATTGGTATCAGAGCAGGTCCTTTGATAGAAGCTTGATCGCTTAAAGGAGATCCGTGGAACAATGGGAAAGAAGCTTAAGAAGAAAACTCATAAGAAGAAGAAGACATCTAAGAGGAACTATGACAGTGGAAGAATCAATTGGGGATTAGGCATAAGAAGCTCTTCAGATTCAGAATCATTATCAGGTATGAATATGGTACGCTCTGATGTTCCAGCTATTTTTCCTTGTGAAAGAGATGAAAGTGATAGTGAAACTACTAAACTTGCTCTTATGGGTGAACAAGAAATATATCAAAAAGAGGCTGAATTCAAAAGGCTTTCAGACATAATTACAGAACAACAAGATCTTTTGAACAAAAGGGAATGTGAATTCGAAAAGGTAAAGGAGTTAGTCAAGGTCAAATATCAAAAGTTGCATGATGAAGGCACATCTCTAAAAAGGGAAGTCAATGAAAAGAACACAACAATCAAGAATCTCAGAGATAGATCCAGTGATTATGAAAGTCTTGAAGCTATAATCCTGTCATTAAAGGGAGATCTTGGAAAATCAAGAAAGGAGAATGAAGATATACATCACGCAATTGAAAAACAAGACAATGAAGTCATCAGCCTAAAATCCCAGCTGGAATGTGCCTTCCGAGTTTGTCAAATGCAGTAGAATGTAAGTGAAGAACAAGAAAAGGAGATATTCAATCTAAGGCAACAAGTGGAAGAAGGAAGAAAATCAGAAGAAATTTTGAAGAAGCAATGTCTTGAAAAGGATGAGCAATATCAAGTTGAGGTAAATATCTTGAAAGGTAAAATAGAAGAAAAGGATAAGCTTTTACGATTTCAAGATAGCTCTAAAGTCTTGGATGATATTCTTAGTATTCAAAGGTCTCCAGCTATAAAGACTGGTCTTGGTTTTCATGAATCGGTTGAAGGTGAATCTAGTTCACAAGGTGAAGCAAGGAACTCTAAAGAGAAATCTAAAGTGATCAAAGAAGAAAAGAAAGATCCATCTCATCATCAACCAAGGAAAGAAATTCCTCAAAGAAAAATCCTTTACTCCTATGAATAATGTTGAATGTTATGTTTGTCATAACCTTGGACATGTTGCAGCTAGATGTAGAAGAAGAAGGGTTCAAGATCATTATGCAGAAAGGTCATCTCAATCAAGGTACTTTTATGGATATTGCTTTGCTTGCAATATGTTTGGTCACAAAGCTACTGATTGTTACAGCAGGAATATGAAACATATAAGATGTTATGCATGTAACAAGCTTGGAAATATAGCTAAGGAATGCAGAAACAAAGTATGGGCACCATATCAAAAGGAGAAAATGACATCATCACGCTTGAAGATATGGAGAAAGAGGAAGTACAGTCAGAGAAAGGTAACACAGCACATCATACAGACATACCAGAATCAGAGGGAGCTGAAGGTACAAAACTTCAGTGTCCTGAATCTCATATGCAAACTCCATAAAGGGAAGTTGCGTATATACGCGAGTTGGATACTGTACAATCGCGTATATGAGTATTTGAAGGAAGGCAGTAGGCAAAGTGGAGTTGGAAATGAATCTGGCAGAACTGGGCATCTGACTTTCTGTGGCATACTGGTGGACTGTCAATTCAGCCCTAATCTAAGGTACGCAGGTGTTTAATGGTGCCTCTGCATGGGTATGCAGAGAAGAAGAAGTCGAGCTGCGTAGGTACGCAGAACAGATGAAAAGTGACTGCGTGGATACGCAGAGCAGAAACAGGTAAACTGCGTGGGTACGCAGATCATCAGTAGGTTCAGGTGCGTACATACTGTTGAAGTACGCGGTGCGATAGAATGTTTGGATGCATACTGTACGCAACATAGTAGAAGAAGAAGTGTGTGGGCACGCAGTGCAGTAGAAGGAGATCTGAGGGTATACGCAAAGAAGCAGAGGGTGAAGTGCGTAGCGACGCAGGACAGATAAAGAAAAACGGCGTACCTTGTCTTAAGGCATTTATTGGCTGACTCTTCTTATTGATATGCATGATCTGATCTGACAGATGGCACAGGTTCAGGGGGAGCATATGTTCTTAATGCATTGTTGGCATTATGGTCCTTGGTGATGATGCTTATTGCTGTGATATGGTTATGAGTTGTTCAGATGATTTTTGGGGTTACATAGTTGATACTTAGATCAGATTTGTGGTGCTTACATGGTGATCTTTGTAAGGATAAGAAGAAGTACATTGCTTGAATTCTCTTGATGATGAGTCTCTCACATGTTGTTATCACCATATGCATAAAGATCATATATTGCAGGATTGTTCTTGGCACATATATGGATGAGGACTGTTGGATGGATACATGGATGATTATTCAAAGATGCATTACCTATATGATGATAGGTTGTTTATTGCATATGTTGATTGATACAGATCTTCCCTTTTGATGATACCTGGTCCATGCATGGCTATGGCATTTCTCACATATGATAGAATGATTCTATAGAAAAGGATGAGTTGATGAGGACATACATTGATGATTCATGCAAGCTGTTGGTCTAGTTGCTGTTGACAGATACTATGAAGCAGATCATACAGTTTTGTTGCTGATATTTATCTTAGGTGATTGGTCTTTTCTCATGATGTAATGGTGTGCCTCTATTGTAGTCATCTCTTCAGGTCATGTAACGACCTATGTTGGTTTCCCCACTATGCCTGGGATGAATGATGTTATCATATGTAAACTTTTGGTGTATCACCATTATGATGGGTGATGGATGTATGTATTGAGTCTTTTTGGTGATAAGAAGGTCATTTATGATAGAGTCATATAGAACATCCTTTTGCAGACCTTGCTTATTGTCAGGGGGAGCTTGAGCAGCACTATATAGCAGAGCAGACATCTCAGCTTGCTTTCAGAAAGAGCATTATCGGATTGGAGCACCATGGCATATACAAAGGGGGAGTTCATTCAGAGACTTCAGCAGATCTGGTTTATAGTCACGGAGAGCATGTTCTTAGGGGGAGCATAACCCTTTGCCCTTGATGTCAAAGGGGGAGAATGATTCAGTGTTGTTGCCATCAAGTCCAAAGGGGGAGATTATTGGAATTATGATGCATGTGTTGTACTTGATGGCAACCCTCTCATAGAAGATCATCTCACTTGTATACATTCAGAAGATATATCATATGTGGTAGAATGCATGGGTTACCGGACAGCAAAAAGGGATCAGATGACAGTTCACAATTAAGCTTTGCCATCAAGTCCAAAGGGGGAGATTGTTGGCATTATGGCGAAAGTGTTGTCCTTGATGGCAACCCATACAAGTGATGGATCACTGTACAACAGGTCAATAGCAAACATTGATGAACAGCTCTCAAATATTGAAGAAAATAAGGAGTACGCAGGCACACCGTTCAAAAGGTGCGTACACGTAGGCATGTCTTATATAAAGTGCGTACATATCCGCAGGATACCCATTCATTGGGTGCGTACCCCCAGTGCACACACTTCAAGGCAGTTAAGCGCCCACACGTGGGGTTTCTCATGGTATTTAGCCAACGGTATTGGGTTATCATGGTTTTGGCCTGTGGTATTATTTATTTTATTATTATTATTGAGCCCCATGATCCTTGATTTGAGGAAGAGCTTGCCTATATAAAGCAAAGGAGATCATTTGGCTTAAGGATGTTTTTGGTTGAATATCTTATGAGGGCAAGATCTAGTCCAGATCTAAATAAGGCGAATCTACTGATGGACTAAGATCTCTTTGGCGCATGTCCAGATCTGTAGATCTGACTGTCTGGGTTCTTTCTGAAGTCTTGAAATCATCTATGCCCGAAGGTACGCAGGTACAGTGAGAGAAAAGTGCGTACATACGCAGGCACAGAAGGGTTTCAGGTGCGCCAGTACACAGGGACAGAAGGGTATCAGGTGCGCCGGTACACAGGGACAGAAGGGTTTTAGGTGCGCCGGTACGCAGGCACGGAAGGGTTTCAGGTGCGCCGGTACGCAGGCACAGAACGGTTTCAGGTGTGCCGGTACGCAGGCACAGAAGGGTTTCAGGTGCACCGGTACGCAGGGACAGAAGGGTTTCAGTTGCGCCGGTACGTAGGCACGGAAGGGTTTCAGGTGCGCCAGTACGCAGGCACAGAAGGGTTTCAGGTGCGCCGGTACGCAAGCACAGAAGGGTTTCAGGTGCACCGGTACGCAGGCAGAGAAGGGCTTCAGGTGCGGATGACCGCAGGCAGTTCAATGGACTCAGAGCGAGGTACGCAGGCTAGCAGTTGAGCAGGGTGCGTACTTGTATGCAGGCTAGCAGTTGAGCAGGGTGCGTACTGTAAGCAGGCAAGCAGTTGAGCAAGGTGAGTACTGTAAGCAGGCAAGCAGTTGAGCAGGGTGCTTACGTAAGCAGGCGAGTAGTTGAGCAGGGTGCTTACTTCTCTTAAAATCTTTGTTTATCATTGTTGTGTTCTGGGTTTGGTCCTATTATTGTTGATCTAGTTACTACAGTTGACTGGGTGATTCTCTTATACTTGATGATCATTTGATGCTTATGGATCTAGTTTGAAAATTTATGAAAAGTGCTCCTTGTAAGAAAAGTATTAGGGGGTTGTAGCTCCCTTCCAGGAGAAAATGGAAAACGAGAGAGAGTTGTAGCTCTCTGCAGGTTGCAGCCTGCGTACTGGTAAAGGACTGCACCAGTACAAAACCATTGTAAAAGGAGTTTCTAATTTGAAAGAAGATAGAGACATATTGCCGCAGGTGGTTTTCACCCACATTGGGTTTCCACTTTACATCTTGTGTTCTTTGGTGTGACTATCTGTTTTCTTTGTTCATGCTCATTATTTTATGGTACTGACATGCAAAACTAATTCAAAGAACAAATAAAGAAGATTTATAAAAGAAGTAGATAATACTGATTCACCCCCCCTCTCAATATTATTTCCAACAGGTCCTTCATCAAGATAAAATCAAGAAAACACATAGATCTAAATAATCAGGGGGCAAATATGGCTAATCTCAAAGAGAAATTTCTTGGTTCTGGTGGTTGACACACAACAATAGGCAACTTAACGTTGTTGTTGTAATATAGATGAACAAAAGGAAGGAAAGGAGTGGAATAGATATAGAGGGTTGGATAAAACACATAATCCTAAGCAACAAGTACTTTTTACTACTTAGCAGTAGACATAAAACCATAAGGAAAGTGATACCAACAACTTCGTTACATTATTTCAGAGGAGGAAAGACATACATGAAGTGATAAACAAAGGGGAAACATATTGCACATTTCTCTTATTGGAATCAACAAAGCATTTTCATTAATCCTTGAATATGGAGTCCAAATCACCAGTCCATTACATTTAGCAGTGTATCAGCACAAGGACCTCATGAACAAGAAAATTGAACCAAAGTGGAACCACAAAATTCTGGCCTCTTGGGTGTAGAATTCTGGAACATTTGTTAAGTGTTTCTTCCCTCTTCTTATAAGGAGAGGGGGAGCTTTGAAAGTAGTTACAAAATATCTCAACCGAGCTCCAGTTGTCTCAACGTGCGAAGGTCTGCTACCCAAATCATTACACAGGATTTGATTCCTTTCCTTAAAATGTAGAATTATAGAATAATAGAAATAAGGAAAATTGAATGATAGTTGAGGAAAATATCTCCCTGCCATTCCTGTGATGGCCTCTAATCAGGCCACGTCTCTGTTGATTTTTGGTAGCATCAGATGTTCTCTAAGCTTCAAAATTTGCAGGGAGGCTAGGCAACATGTATTCCAGAATACCCAGAAATCATTTTGGGAAATTCCACCTGGAGACAATTTTATTAAAGTAATTAATTATTTTTAATGGATGCCTAAGTCTAAACTTAGGAAATTAAAATAATTAAAGGGTATTAATTAAACTTGGTGTGAGACTTCTAGAAGACTACGAGGATCAAGCCAAAATGATCTAAGCTATTGATTAGAATCTAATCTAGGACGTTGATTGATCAATGAGAGGATTATAAGAAGAGGCTTGATGGACATTTGGAAGATACATCGAGTGAGATATTAGAGTTTGATTTTCTCGAGCAGTGAAACAGTTGCCGGAGAAGGTGACCGAGGAGTTTTCTTGGAGTGAGGGGAAGGGATAATTTTCCAGAGGAATTTTTCCTAATCTAGAGAGTGCAAGGAAGATAAGGTAGAGAGTAGTTTGGAGAGGCAAAACTGGGCCATGCAGAGATAGTGTAGATCTATGCTATGGCAACACAGAGCTTCAAAGGGAGCCTGTATTTCTACTGGGGAATAGTCGAGATCTAGTGCCAGAGCTGGGCTATAAGACCAAGAGGCCAAAGGGTATAGGTTTCCAGCGAGAAGAGGATCGAGTGGAGGTGCAGTGCAGTCCCAGCAGTAGTGACGTAGTAACTGTGTGGGTGTGACACAGTAATGCATAGAGGTTGCATAGAGACAACGTAGAGGCTCATCTCTAGTGTAGATTAGTGCCAGATTTCCCAATGATAGGGTGAGATCATCTCACTATATTTTTGTCAAGTTAGATCTCTGTATAGAATTTTCTGTTTGGGCATTTGAAGAATTATACTCGTAAATTACTACATAATAATACAAACCCTCAGCTGCTGCACTAGTTTTCCCACATTGGGTTTTTCCAAGGACATTTGTCCAAAAAAACAGTGTCACTTATGTGTGCTATTTATTTCTTGCTCAGTTCTTGTTTCCACATATTATTTAAGTTGCGAAGGTTGCAGTTGTATTTATTTCGATGATTACCATATAATACTATAAATAACTTGATTTAGTAGGAGAAATATCATAATTTGTTGTAGTAGTGATTCGGGGATTATGAATTTTCACATGGTATCAGAGTGCATGTGAAGCAAGAGTGCAAACCGGAAGAGCCCAATGTTGAAGAGAAGGAGGGAGATCGAACTGTTTTGTATAAACAAAAATCAAATCCCCGGATGGATTGTGCAGTCTAGGCCATGATGGAAAGATTCTCGAGGAAAATATATCTCTGAGTGAGTTGATAGAGAGGTAAGATTTCTAGCTTGTGATTTCTCAGCGGTAGAGGGAGTAGTGGAATAACAAATCTAGCACATAGCAGTCTTCAAGTGATATGTAGTTTTCTATAGTAGTTGCTGGGGAAGAAAAATGTTAGAAGAAGGAAGGAGACACTTTTTGAGGGAATTTCTTGCTTTTAGAATTCCTAGCCAAGGAATTCAATTTCTTAATTGTTGAGTAGCAGTAGAGAGGTGACAATCTACTAACTCTAAGAGGGAGTGCATAGGCCAACCTAGCAGCAGCGTAGAGGAGAGAGGAGGCAATTCGATTTGTTGGTAGAGATGACAACTAATGGGTTGAGAAATCAAGATTGATTGGAAAAAGCATCCAACTATGTGATCTGGAAGGCTAAGATATCCTACCTTCTACATGAGCATGATCTCAAAGCCTATGTGAATAATGTGATAGCTGAACCTGTAGATGTGGATCCACTCAAGAAATATAAGGGTAAAATGGTGAAGGCCAAGCGATTGATCCTCGATAGAGTGAGGGATCATGTTGTATGTCACATTGATGGAAAAGGGACTGGCAAGGAGATATGGGATGTCTTGGCCACATTGTATCAAGGATCTTATGAGCAACGGAAGATGTACTTGCAGGAGAAAATGAGATCCATGAGGATGTAGAAGGGGAAATACATTGATCCATTCCTATCAAAGCTTCAAGAAGTCTGAGATCAATTGGTAATTGTAGGGTTATCACCTTGTTGGGTGCAACCCAACTTAGCCCAAGTTTTGGTAAAACTCTGCATTTTTAGTAATGGAGTGCGCAATACCAGGGAGCTATGTACCACACAATGTTTTAGGGGCTTTGGGGTGGGTTGAAGTCCCTTATTTTTGTAACGGGTTTGGGTAATAGTTGATTGTTTTTAGGAGAACCATGGTATTTTGATGTAATTTGTATATATAGGAGAAAATATGTAAGTCGAGGAAAGGAATAAAATAATGATACAAGCATAGGAAAATACCTCTCTAATATGTGTTTGGGTCTTGAAGGAAAGGCTTTGCACCTGAGTGCGCGGAGACCTAAAATCTATAGCTGAGTGAGCAGAAACCTACAGTTGGGTGTGCAGGACAAGGAATTGTATGCTGTTTCAAGGAATTAATATAAAAGGTACATTTTTTATGGTCATAACTATTTATTATTATTATGTATCTTTTTCTTTATGTTCAATATTTTAGTTATATGTTTCTTCTACGCAGTATTGTTTATGGTTGCCAATGGCATGGTTAAGTAGATAATCCAACCCTGTAAAGTAATCTATGTATGTTGAGGATAAAATAACATAAAAATACCACATCGTATCATCCCTCAAGGTTGCAGAAACCTGGTTTTGTATCCTCCCATAATCACTTCGGGTGAGACTGTGATATGCTTGTAGGTTGTTGTCAAGAATCCTAGTGATTGAGGGTTTTGTTTGTGTGATGTAAAATCTGAACCTAGGTCAACCCAATCTCAACCAACAAATGGTTATGTTTTTGGCACAAGGATCTGTTTGAGGGATATGTTTATGTGGCATCTGTTGAAGAAAGAAATCCAAGAGTGGGTAGAACAAAAAGAACAAGAATTTGAAAATCAGGAGAATAGAAACCCTCAGCTGTCATCTAAAATGTGTTTACAGAAGTATATTCTTGAATACTAGTACAAAATTTTATTTGGTTCATTTCATGTTGAGTTTTACGAGTGGATATCAAGGTTGACCGAGATAAAAAACAGTTTTAAAGGAGATGAACCTAAGGAGTGGACTCCTGAATTGATACATCAAATCAAGAACACCAACAATAGGATCTCAAGAGTTTTTTACTTCTATATTTATAAGATCTTGGAGGATTCACTACTGAGTTCAAGGTAGACTCGACTGTGTCCTACAACGAAGAAAAACGATAATTTTTCAAAGGACCGCAAGGTAAGTACTCGAGATATTTAAAACTCTGGATTAAGATGCTTTTATGTGAAAAGGGAGTTCTACAAATGCAATCAAATTATTAGAATACTTATGTTTGGAAGAAGATCTGAAGAAGAGTATGGAACAACACAAAGTGGGAAAATATATAGAATAGACACCAAAAGAGATCTCGTGGCCAAGATCTGAAGACTTTCATATAAACTGACTATAGTCCTATGTTGAGTGAATTTGAAAGTGAAGAAAACCTCCCTGAAAACCCCAAAGTAACTTTGCAGTATTCACCCTTTCATCCTGAAATTTCACCAAAGCCATAATTTAGAAATAGTCAGGGTAATTTTGGTTTCGCCTGTCCCCTGCTCCCCCTACCCCCTACTCCCACCCCCTCCCATTACGAATCTCCCTCCACCTCCCCCTCCCCTTCCCCTTCGAGAAGGAATATGGTTGATGATATTAATATATCAGTGTTTAAAGGAACTGCACCAGAGGATATGAAACAATTATGGTTTTTATACGAAGCAGTATGGACAACAAAGCAGGTCCATAATGAAAATATAAAGAAGACGCAGCTCGTCACGACATTTTGAGACGAAGCGTTGACATGGTACATGAAGTATTCAAGTTATTAGTTTAGACAATTCACAGATATTAAAGCAACATTGGTAAAAGAATTTAAGAAGCCGAAGTCTGAGTCGCAGTGTATCACAGAGTTAAAGGAGATCAAACAAAGGCCGACTGAGTCTGTTTGGGAATTCAATTAGAGATTCAAGGTTTTATTGGATCAGGTGAGCTTTGACATAGCTCCGTAGCAGCATAAGGAATGGTTCATAGTTGCATTACTGCCACACTTCATATTTCCTTTGACGCAACAGAAGATAGAAACTCAAGCTGAAGCTTTAGAATTGGCGATGAAATTAGAATATTCGCCTATTGGGGATACCAATGTAGCTATGCAACAGATTCAAAGTTAGCTGGAAAATTTGACTCTGTAGTTACAAGATATGAATAAAAGTAAGGAAGTCAAAGAAGAGGTGTGGTGTACAAAGTGCAAATCAGAAGGCCATTCTAAAGAACAATGCCCTATTTTTAGAAATTATATGGCTAGTGGAGCACCCAATCCTTTGAATGTTGAATCTAGCTTATGGTGCGAGATATGCAGAACTAGACGCGAACATTACTCAAAATATTGTTATTTGCTGCAAGTTCTGTAAATCAGTGGGACATAATGAGAATAATTGTTAATCTTATGAATTAATGATGGATCACGTTCTTGAGACATATAGAATGCAAGCTGAAGAGCATGGATAGGAAGGAAGTGGAAAATGCAGTGGTCAAGGTGACTATCAAGGAAGAGTTCAAGGTGGTAGATCTGGTCGAGGTTGTGGATAGATTATCTGGTACAACTATGGCTAGACATGCCACTTTGCAAGAGATCTTCAGAATCCTACTACGACATGTAAGTATTGCAAATCATTTGATCTTGTAATTGAATAATGTCTGGTACCTATGGAAAAAATGAAAGAAAAGAAAAATCAACAACCAAAACAAAACATTTAGATGATGACTGGGAAACCGAGGACTGATGAACCTCGCATTAATATTGTAACAAGGAGTGGAGTTGCGACTAGAAATGATAAATCAGATGGAAAGAAGGAAGTTGAAGCTACATGGGTAAGAAACACTACAGATAAAGTTCCTTCTTTCAATGTTCATAAGGAAAAATAAGTGTTTATGGAAGCCAAGCAAAGATTTATGGGTGTTGGAGCTTCAACCTCTAGCGTGCAGCCAAAACCAATGCATAAGAATAACTATGACATAATATCAACTGTGACTCAAGATGTGGATCCAAGTATTTTAAATTATTTCCTACAAACTTGCATGAAGCTATTAAGAGAATAGAAAGATGTAGAAGGGTTGTAGGAATTGATAGATTCATGTTCTTCTAAAGAAGTACCACAAAGTGACATGCACACAATTAAAAATTTAAATCGACATAAGAGGAGGATTGGAAACTAAATGAGGCTCACTACACAGATCGGAGAATATGACATGGATCAGGTTATTCTAGATTTAGGATCTGATGCCAATATTTTACTAAAGCAAACCTAGGAATTGATGGGTAAGTCGAAGTTACAATAGTCACCAATTCAATTGAGAATGTCCAACCAATAGAAAATCTTCCCTCTAGGGAGGTTATCAAGTGTTACAGTAACATTGAAGGAGTACACATCATTGCAGACTTTGAATTGATAGAAATTGTGGATGATAAAAACCCTTATCCCACATTGCTTGGATTAGATTGGGCATTTAATAATATAATGTAAAAAATAGGCAAATGGTATTTGAAAAGGACAACATGAGAGTAATTGTTCCATTGGACCCATCAAAAGGGATGAGATATACAGATCTTATCAGAGATGAGTATTGTGTAGCAAATATAGACAACATTTATCAGATAATATCCAAAGAAGAGGAATGGATGAACCCCACTGCATATGGAAAATTGAGTTGGGAGCAGGACAATTCTTGTACCTCAGATTCAGAAGAAGAGTTGGAAAATTGGTAGAATAGGCTACACGAAGTGTCTACAAGGCAATGTGCAAGGATCACTAAATCACTTCGTTGTATAACTTCTGAGATATGTAACTTTCCTTACTATGATGGTTTATGTAATTTAAGAACTTTGCTTGATGATTATGAAAGACAAATACCAGAAGAGCAAAGGTTGTTAGCTTTGGATGTGGGCCTGAGATCTACCCCTACTAGATGTTGGGGTGCACATAAAAGAAATATAGCAAAATGGCAAGAGTGTCGAAGATTAATGTGGATCAAGTTTGGGCCAGTAGATATAGAAATAGAGGTGAAACATGATGGTAAAACTGATCCTAGGGAGCATATTCACCAATGCACTACAATATGGGAGGAGATCCCACAACACAAATGGGTAAATGGGTCTATCCACCCATTAGAGACAATTCCTATCAACTACTACCTAGAAACAGAGCTACGCCATGGTACTGTAAATTGGACAGATTTGGTTGAAGGGTTTATATTAACATTCAATTTTGAAGATATTTTCCCATGAATAGACTCGACCCTTCAGACAGTTAGAGAAAATATCTTTGGGAATTCGACCTTCTTGACATGGCAGCAACTGGATTGGACTGCGCAACTAGAACAAGCACTAGAATGCTATAAAATTATTGCAGAAGAAGATGAAGATCTGAGCAATAATGACATAGCTGAATCAAAAGGACACTGTGAAGTCGCTAGATCTAAATCATAAATACCAGATATAGTGAAGCTAGTAAAGACTAAAAAGGTGAATATAAGATTAGAGGAGGAACCAAATTTCACAACGATTGGAGACTATTGGGACGAGGATGTAGTTAGTAAAGTTACATAGTTGCTACATGAATACCGAGAGCTATTCCCTACAAAATTTTCAGAAATGAAGGGCTTATTAGGGGATTTGGGAGTCATGAGGATTCCCCTTAAACCTGATGTGAAACCTTTCAAGAAAAGACCCTACAGATTGAACCCAAAATATAAGGAAAAGGTGAAAGAGGAGTTAGATAAAATGATAAAAATAGGGATCATTGAACCTATGGAGGAATCAAAGTGGGTAAGTCCTATGGTGGTCTAGGAAAAGAAGACTAAAGGAGAAATTAGGATTTGTGTGGATCTAAGGAAATTAAATGATGCATGCATGCATGATCCCTTCCCTACACCCTTTATAGATGAGGTGTTGGATAATGTAGGAGGACAAGAGGCCTACTCATTCACAGATGGATTTTTTGGCTATCATCAGATTAGGATTACACCAAAGGATAAGCATAAGACCACATTTGCAGTAGAGTGGGGCTCATATCTATATACAATGATTCCTTTTGGGTTGAATAACACCCTTGCTATATTTTCAAGAATTGTGGTCGCAACATTCAAGGAGTACATACACAAATTCCTAGAGGTATACTTTGATATGAACTTACCTCCACCGAAAATAGTGAGATAGTTCCACACTACATTGGGACACACTGGATATTACAGAAAATTTATGAAGGGGTATGCACAGATAACTGTGCCAATGGAGAAAATATTGAAGAAAGATGTGACTTTTCAATGGAATAAAGAATGCCAAAAATGTCTTGATATATTGAAAGAAAAGATGGTAACTGCGCCTATATTGGTTTTCCCAGACTGGAATAAAGAGTTTCATGTTCATGTAGATGCATATTACATAGCTTTAGGAGTAGAATTGGCACAACTTGGTGCAGGAGAAATCGATCACCCTATAGATTTTGCAAGCAGGAAGTTTTCTAAAGCATGGAATAACTACACTACCACAAAAAGAGAAGGCTTGGTTGTGGTATATGCATTACAGAAATTCAAGGATTATTTGTTGGGATCACATTTTAAGATGTTCACAAATCATTCTACATTGAAATATCTGGTGAATAAGTCTGTCATAGGAGGGAATATTTGTAGATGGTTGTTGTTATTTCAGGAGTACGATTTTGAAGTTGTTGTTAAACCAGGAAGGTTGAATGTCGGGGAATAACCAATGAACATTGAATATAATCTTCCCGACGTGCGATCGTTTGCAATTAGGATTATAGATGATCACTTCGTAAACATTATTCAATTTTTGGCTATAGGAATGGCCCCTACGGAATACACTACACAACAGAAGAAGGAGTTGGTGGTAAAAGTAGCTGATTTTTCGTTGATAGTAGGACATTTGTATAAGATGGGACCATATGAAATACTATGCAGGTATGTCCCCGAACATGAAAGACAGACTATTTTGGCAGAAGCTCATGGAGGCATAGCTAGTGGACATTATGCAAGGAAGGCTACTGTGTGGAATGTTTTAAGAGCATGATTATGGTGGCCCACACTACACAAGGATGCAAAGGAGTATTTTCAATCATGTGATATATGTTAGAGAACTGGGAAGCCATCAAGGAGGGATGAAATGCCATTGGCGCCATAGGTGACATTACAGGTCATCAACAAATGGGCCATTGATTTCGTTGGACCTATCAACCAACCTAGGAAGAAAACTGGTGCGATGTATATAATAAAAAAATTTGATTATTTGACAAGGTGGGTTGAGGCATAAGTAGTAAGGGATTGTAGCACAAAAACTACTTTGAAGTTCATTTTTGAGTATATTTTGTCCAGATTTGGGTGTCCAAAGGTCTTGATGAGTGATTAAGGATCACATTTCTTGAATAAGACCATTGAGGTGTTGCCTGAAGAATTCTACGTGTATCATCAGAAGAGAACCCCATATCACCCTTAGGAAAATGGCACAATCAAATATTTTTAAAAGGTTTAGGAAAATGCACTGACCAAATCGTGTAATGTGAACAAAGATTACTGGAATATAAGAATTCCAATGGTGTTATGGGCTTATCGAACCACATGTAAGAAGCTAACAGGCTAAACACCTTTTACATTAGTTTATGGACAAGAAGTTGTGATGAACATGGAGTATCTTGTGCCGAGCTTAAGGATTATGACCTTTACAGACATGGCCGACCCTGACATAATGGAGGAAAGAATGGCGTAGTTGTTCACATTAGAGGAAGACATATTTGTAGAAATATTTCATTAGAAGGTGCAAAAAGCAAGGGAAAAATCATGGCATGACCGACATATCAAGCAGAAGATGTTCCAGAAAGGAGATCTTGTCCTTCTGTATGATAGTGAATTCGTGAAGTTCCCAGGAAAGTTTAATATGCATTGGTTGGGCCGCTATATCATCAAGTATATCATGAATGGAGGCGTAGTTTAGTTGGCAAATTTGAATGGAGAGTTGATACCATGGAGGGTGAATGGCAGCGGGTTGAAACTCTATAGGAACAACCCTTCCATGGTATATTCATTCTAAAAGGAAAGGAGGAAAGTCTTAGTGCCACCTACAGTTGAAAGTGAGCACTAGATTATAAACTACGCTGCAGAAAAGAGCTTTGACATAGGAAGGTTATTTTGTGACAGTCAAGAGTATGACACAGTTCGTAAGAACGATGACACAAGAAGGATTATTCGCTACAATGAAAGGTGCATCAAAGTTCTCTGAAAATATGACTATTATAAAGGAAATTTATCATTGGAGGAGTGGAAAATTGTTTATGAAGATAGGCTGGCAAGGATCTAGGGATAGATATGCAGTTAATAAAGAAAATCTAAGCAATATCTAAGATAATGATGGGGTTAGAAGATCAAGAGCATTATAAAAGGCTGTGTCCCACCAAGATTTTGGCACTTTACTATCTAAGAGCTCAAAAATCGCTAAGTATTGAGAAATTGCAAAATTCATGCTACTGCATAAACACTAAATATCTTATCCGCATCTTCGAAGAGAGACATATAGAGGGAATTATGGAAGCGACAACACCATCTGGTACAACCGCAACATCGCCTCTCTCGCAGCGATATTCGCTAAGGAAGAAACCAACTTAGGAATATAAAACAAAGAAGAAGCAAGATAAGAAGCCTAAGAAGCTTGTTGAACCATAGTCAGAAGCCCAACCTGTAAGAGATAGTGAAGAAGAAGCATAAAAACAATATATGGAGACAGAGAGTGCAACAATTTCATCCCTGTTGCCCCCATATCTACCACCCAGGAAACCCAACACCAAGCCAAACAAAGACTCCAAGGATGTGAAGTATGACACATTTACACCATTTGTACCAGAGAAAATACCATTTGAAGGAGCATTGCTTGGAACAATCCCACAATTGAAGTTTGAGGATAATGACTTCAATGACCATAACAAATACCCATAGTTCGCACCAAGCAGGTATCTGAAGTGGGTCGATTACCCAAAGAGCGAAGTAACAAGATTGGAACCACATCAGTGGGCATAAGGGTTGGAGCGATCAGACTTACTGAACATGTTGAACGTGTTGGACTTCGATAGAAGTACACCTAACACAATTTGCATAATAAAATTAATTGTTTTGGTGCACAATGGATGCCTTTGGATGGGAAAGAGGAACCCCATTAACGAGATGCTAATATTGTGAATTACTAAGTTTCCATACCAAGGAAGGGACCCCACCAAAGAGTTTGTGGGTAAGGATCAGGACAAAGTGATAGTGCAGAACATGAAGGAGAAGTTTAGCTTGGTCAAGAAAATTTGAGGCTATGACATAAATTTGATATTTTCCAAGCAGTATGATTCACCACGCATATCTTAGTTGGGAAGATTATTTAAAATGTCGAGCCAATAAAGTCCCGATAGTTGTGATTTCCTTAGCTGCATAGCGCAACAATGGGGTCCAGTACAACTAGGATAGATATATATGTAAAGAATTCCTAGAAGATTATTGGGAATCTCATGAAGAAGGGAAGACCTCCCATTATGCATGGCTGATTTTGATCATAGCATTATTAGCATGGAAGGAGCCAGAGGATTCACAGTTTCCTTTGGTAGAAGCAGACATGTGAATCTGGGCAATATGCCTCGTTCTAGTATACCAAGGAGCCATCGTGAGCACATGAGAATAGAATATTCTTTGTCTTGTATCACATGGATTCAGACATGGTGGTAAATAAACACCCTAGACTGTCACCAAGATTGTACCAGCAATATAAGTTTGTTGTGAAGTTCAAAGCAGACTTTCATAGGATCTATATATAGGCTCGAAAGGATAAAATGAAGACATGGCATCCTTTGCCATACTTAGTCACTGAAGATGATCTTGTGACATTAATACAAAAATGGCCCATAGAATGGATGACTGTGATGGAGAAAAATGCAGGAGATAGTGAAACAGAGGAGAAAATTCCACAACATGGGGAACCAAGTGGAAAGGATAAAGACAAGGATGAATAGGAGAAAGAATAAGAACAAGAGCACGATGAAGAGCAGACTAGGGAGTAGACAAAAATAAAAAAACGGAAAGAGGGAGATGCATAAAGGAACTTCACCGAGGAGAAGAAAGAAACAAAAGGCAGAGAAATCCAAGGGTGCAATGCCATTGGTCATTATTGATGGGGACCTAGATGAAATTGGGTAGAAAGTTCAAGAATTCACATCAAAGTCGTGGAAAAAAATAGAGGATCACAATGATGTGCTCCTGACAGGTGTTGAGAAGAGTATTACAGAATTGAAAATATTAACGCAAACATCAAGACAGCTAGTGCAGATAGGCTAGAGACTCCATCTAGAAAGACTGATAGAGACAACATTTGGGTTGAGGATAATGCAAATACTTGTTGGAGCTCTGCAGTTGGACCCCATCGAAGTCAAGAAATAAGAAAAGGTTGGGATCATGTCAATATGAACATGGCAGGGCTACCCATTCTGGTATTACATGACGTGCACCAAGGCATCATGAATGAGCTAAAGGAGTGTGAACAACGCACCTCACAATTAAATATTCACGTAGAACAAGAGCACAATGCACTGAAGAAACAACTCAACCAAGCCATTAAATATAAGGATCATGAAGAGCTACAACAATAGATATTGAAAGAGGTGGTCAAAGTCACTTGCAAATAAGTTTCATACATGGATGTATGCGAGGAAGAATCAGTAGAACATAAGGTCGTAAAAATTGGCCTTGCAGTCAAGGAATCAAAGAAGAAGATCACAGATGTCCAGTTCAAATATGAAATAAAGATCAGTGAGCTACAAATGAAGCTTCAGCCAGCCACACCACCAAAAGTACACGAACACGGTGAGATCAACCTAAAGATTGCAGTGACAAGCATCTACGAGATAGTGGCAAAGTGTGGGAGATTATTGGATGAGACCGTGCAGATTTTGACTTCGTTGCATGAAGATCCAAACATAAAAAATATAGAAGATGAGCAGCAGAAGCAAAGGAAACTAGAAGACATTTAGGCAACTTCGAAGACCTTTCTAGTCTCATGGAATCTCACTAGAATTAGTGAAGGCAAGGCACTTTAGAAAAATATAGAAGAACTCAGAAGGGAAGAGAAATTTTTGACGGAGAGAACTCAACCATGACAGGATGAGGCTCTCTAGCTATTGTAGGAAGTGGATGGGAATCTCTCGGAGCTTTGCAAAAAGGAAGAAGCAGTGTTGCAAAATACTATAGGACCATTGATAGAGGCATTACTAGAATAAGTACATAGGGAAGAGAAGCAGGTGACAGAAATATTACAACAGTACAACGTCGTCTACAACAACATCACAACAAATATTCGAGGCAAAGCAGCTAAGTGACTCGGGACAAGTCACATGTGAGTGTTGGGAACTTAATGGGTGCAACCCAACTTGGCCAAATTTTTGGTCAAAACTCCACATTTTAGGGAGTGGAGTGCGCGATACTATGGAGATATGTACCATGCAATGTTTTAGGGGCTTTGGGGTGGGTCAAAGTCCCTTATTTTTTTAACAGGTTTGGGAAATAGTTGATTATTTTTAGGAGAGCCATGGTATTTGGATCATGGTATTTTGATGTACCTGTTGATGTAATTAGTATATGTAGGAGAAAATATGTAAGTCGAAGAAAGGAAGAAAAAAGATTCGAGCATAAAAAAATATCTCTATAATCTGGGTTTGGGCCTTGAAGGAAAGGCTCCATAGCTTAGTGCGGGGATACCTAAAGTCTACAACTGAGTGTGTAGACACTTGTAGATAGGTGTGCAGGTTGAGGAATTGTACAATGTTTCAAGGAAGTAATATAAGAAGTGAAATTTTGATGGACATAACTTGTGTATGATTATTATGTATCTTTTGCTTTATGTCCAGTATTTTACTTATATGTTGCTTCCACGAGTATTGTTTATGGTTGTTAATGGAATGGTTAAGTAGATAATATAACCATACAAAGTTATCTATGTATGTTAAGGATAGAAGAACATAAAAATACCACATCGCATCATCCCTTAAGGCTGTAAAAGCCTGATTCTGTATCCTCCCATAATCATTTTGGGTGAGACTGCGATTTTCTTGCAGGTCGTTACCAAGAGGGCCAGTGATTGAGGCTTTTGTTGGTGCGTGGTAAATTCTAAACCTGGGTTAGCCCAACCTCAACCAACACACCTCATCCTAGAGATATGGTGAGGTTGGACTTGAATTCAATCTCAGAAGAATGGAAAGTATTTGTCCATAGTATCCTGGGCAGAGAGAAATTTTCGAATTGGGAAGGGATGTGGGCCGCTCTTCAACAGAAAGAGATGAGGCGGGACTTAGTCAAGTGGAAACTTAATGGAAGCAAAAGCAATGGGATGAAGCCCAAGGATGAGGAAGAGAATGCGTCCCTAACATCAAAGGGGTAGTAAGAGCAGTGGAGGTGGAAGAAGGACGTCTCAAAGATTAAATGGTTCCGGTATGGTGAATTTTGTCACTACGCTACGTAGTGTCCTCTCAAGAAGAAGGACAAGGATGAGAACCATGATCTATAGGCTACAGCAGAAAAGATCAAGGAGGAGGAGTTTTCCATGACTGCCCATATACCTTTAGGGGAGAGGTGGGGTGGTCGAGCAGTGTAGTTTGAAAGTAGTTCGAAAGAACCACAGATGGGCAGGATACTTGAGGAGTCCACCTCTTGGACCAATATCTTGCTACAGGAGCCCATATCAAAAGTAGTAGGATGGACCAGTGTCAGTTGGTGCAGAGGAGTGCCAGAGTGACAATTGCAGTGGCTAGGAGTGACAAAGACTGAGCAGCACAGAGCAAAGTTGGCATCAGTGCAATTGGCACAGTGCAGAGTCAACAGTAACGCAGAGGCTTCAAAGGGTGAGCTCAAAGACTAGCAGTAGTCAGAACTCCAACAACATATGAATCATGTTGAACACTTATTCAGTATTTTGGATTCTTTTCCATTGCAGTTGTTGTAGAAGGAAACAATAGCAGTTCGAGCAGAGTTGCAGTGCAAATGTAGTTGGTAGCAACAACACGGATGCAACATTTGCGTAGTAGTTGGTGGGAAGTGATGTCTGACATCGACGGTGTAGAGGGAGATGTTACAGAGTCAAGGTGATGCTTTAGTAAGTTGCATTACCATAACACTTTTCTCAGTAAGAGAGAGTGTTGATTTCTAGTAGTATCGGATGTGCTTTAAGCCTCAAAATTTTTAGGGAGGCTAGGACACGTTCCAAAATACTAGAAATCGTTTTGGAAAATTCTACCTGGAGATAGTTTCATTAAAATAATTAATTATTTTTAATGGAAGCCTAAGTCTAAACTTAAGAAATCAAAATAATTAAAGGGTGTTAATTAAATTGGGTGTGAAACTTCTAGAAGAATACTAGGATCAAGTCAAAATGATCTAAGCGATTGATTAGAATATAATTTGGGTCATTGATTGATCAACGAGAGGATTATAAGAAGAGGCTTGATGGGAATTTGGAAGATACATCGAGTGAGAGATCAGAGATCGATTTTCTCAAGAGAGAAACACAAAAGTTTCCAGAGAAGGTGATCGAGGAGATTTCTTGCAGTTAGGGGCAAGGATAATTTCCAGAGGAATTTTTCCTGATCTAGAGAGTGCAAGGCAGAGAGGGTAGAGAGTAGTCTGGAGAGGCAGCCCTAGGCCACACAAAGGAATCGTAGAGATATGTTGTGGAAGCACACATCTTCATAGGGATTCTGTATTTCTGGTGGGGAATAGTCATGATCTAGTGTCGAAGGCGAGGTGTGAGACCGAGAGGCCAGAGGGCCAAAGTTTCCAACAAGGAGAGGATTGAGAGGAGGTGCAATGCAATCCCAACAACATTGACATAGTAACTGTGTGGGTGTGACGTAGTACCACATAGAGACAACGTAGAGGCTCATCTACAACGCAGATTAGTGTCACATTTCGAGTGACAGGGTGAGATCATCTCATTATCTTTTTGTCTAGTTAGATCTCAGTATAGGAATTCCAGTTTGGGCATCTGAAGAATTGTATTGATAAATTACTGCATAATAATACAAACCCTCAGCTACTACACTAATTTTCCCACATTGCGTTTTTCTGGGGACATTTGTCCAAAAACAATTGTGTCACTTATGTGTGTTATTTCTTTCTTTCTTAGTTCTTATTTCCGCATATTATTTAAGTTTTGAAGGACACAATTGTATTTATTTCAATGTTTACCATATAATACTATAAATAGCTTGATTCAGTAGGAGAAATATAATTAGTTTCTATAGTAGTGATTTGGGGATTTCGAATTTTCATAGTCTCTGCCACAATGTTCCTCTTTAGTTATTAGGTTGGTTCGCCTATTTCTTTCCCATTAACAACTTGAATTTCCAACTTTCTAGAACTAGGAGTGATCAGTTGTGGTGGCCTTAGTGGTGTTGCAGAATCATAGTTGTCGACTCATCCATCTCATAACTCTCTGTATTACATTATCAGAGCCTAATATGTCATGTATTATTTCAATAGTGTTATATCATAGCTTTTACTCATCGGGACTTTTATTATTAAAGACATTATGAAAACAAAGTTTTGATGTCCTTGGCCCCTTTTGTTTAGCCCCTTTTTATTTTCCTCCATGGGACTAGGTGCAATGACTAAAGGCTTAGCCTGAAGGCGTTAGGGAATTTTGTTCCTTCCTGGGTCTGTTTTTCCTTTATTAAGAGATTAGAGCCCTTGGTTCTATAATTTCTTCTCGACCATGTGCTAGCCCTAATATTAGAGCCCCTTATCGACACTTTTTCAATTGCCAATTGTTATAAAGTGCCAACATTCTCAACCTCTGATATGTTGACCTCCAAAATGACATCACCACTCCACATGGCACTTCCTGAGTGGTGACACGTGTCACCCAAATTTTCCCCCTTAGACCCCTCAAATGCCAAAACTACCTACCATGTGTCTTTCTGTATCGCCACATCATGCTAACGTCAGATGCCACTATAGCTTTATCAGAACCAATCATATGATGCCATGTGTATTTATGGGAGCCAATAATATGTTGCCACATGTAGCTTATCGAAACAAATCATATGTTTCCACATGTCCTACTAGAGGAGAGAGAAAAGGGTTTGTCCACCTTTGGTTTTGCAATGAAATCCTTTGTTAATCCTTATCGCCACTCCCTGATGGTTTTTAACGCTATCAGAAATTTTAACAATATCGCAACTTTTTAAAGCTTTCCACTTTCAGAAGTCGATCCTCTGATTTCTGATGTTCCGATATCCTCTGAGCTCCGACGTTTTCTGCTCTGATGTATTGGAACTCCGAAATTACGACCACCGATAATGCGATGTGTTGATAATGCGACCTCCAACATCTTGACCTCTGATATTGTGATGCATCGATAATGCGACCGTTGATATCTTTGACCTCTGATATGTGATCTTCAATATATATGGAGCTATGATATTGTGATTTTTGATATTCTGATATGCCTTCCGAAGTCTTCAATCCTTGAAACTTCAGAAGACCATATCATTTGATCCAGGAGTCCATTTTTGGACTTCCACATATCGTTGGAGAGATTGTTCAAAACAATGGAAATCTTGTACAGAGCACTTTCCAATGGAGAGGTCTAGTTTAGGATTTTAGTCCTTATTCTTCTTGAAAAATGACAACAATCTTCTCTTCTCATTTATTATTTGGACAACTAAAAACACATTTTGTAGTAAGTAACAACAGGAGGGTTCCCTGAATTTTATAAAGAATACTAAAAAAATGTTTCCCTAATAGAATATCTAAGGTTAAGACTTGAAACCTTCAATATGATAAGAACATCCATATAAAATTGTATATGGGAATTATAGCGTAGAATCTCTTCTTCAATTAATGACCAAACTTCCATCTTCTTGTTGAGGCTAAAGACTACATGTACAACTTGGGAATTTGAATAAAATGTGTAAGGAGGACTAGATATTACCTCTTCATTATGTTTACTAATTTATTTGAAACCATTATCCAAGTAGGTATTGATGAGAGGATGAATCCCCTTTTCAAATTCCAAAGAGTAGGAGGTCATTTAACTAAGGATTAAAGGCTAAAGGTGTTGAAAATGCAACAAGAAAATCCTAATTTAATTTTGTCCTTGAATTAAATTAGGAATTAAATTGTAATTACACATCTCATGATAACTTGTAATAGTTAACTAAGTAAAGTTTACTTAGTTGGTTCAATTAATTTGAGCTGAGGGTCTAACTGGAGTCATGTAGAATGTCCCATACTTTATAGGAGTCCTGGTTGAGTTTATTTTGATTTGTAATTAATTGATTCAGTTTAACTGAGTTAAAGTCAGTTAAACTAGTTCTAACGTAAGGAGGAACTAGTAGGAGGTTAGACAGTGGGGTAATTCTTCATGTGTTCATCTATTTAACTGATGATTCACTCATAAATAACTCATGCATGTCAGATAAGAGAATGACCTAGTTGAGATTGGATTTTAGGTACAATGTACTATCAGTTGTATAATCATCTGAATTGTAGAGGTGATGCATGCAATCAAAGGAAGTCCTGTGAGGATTGCACAATTAATAATTGTGGAATTTACCAATTCAATATGGGATAATTCCCAAGGGAACTACGCAAGGAAATAAGAGCTTGTTAGGCAGCAGAATCGGCTAAGTATTGGTTTGAGCTTGTCTAAGAAACAGTGAGATAGATAGAGATAATGCTGAGGTTGCTCAAGCTTGAGAAAAGTATTGTAACCTTTTCATTTTTTTTATTAATGCAATATATAGATAGTAGGGGATTTTAGTTGTGGCTTTCCCCATTAAAAAATTGTGTTTTATGTGATTGAATTCTTTCTCTTTTATGCTTCGTGGTTTCATCGATCCTTTATTGTTTCCGCTGATAAATAGAGTAGATTCAATACAATATCTTCCTGGATTTCTACATCACATGGGAAGGTCATGATGTTGCTATGGACATGAGGAGACTAGTAAAATTTATTTGTCCTTTCCAAGTATGATTAATGGAGAATTTGGTTTTTAAATCCAATATAGACTTCTATTTGTACATTGAGATTTTCATTCAAGTTACCTCCTTAGATGGAAAACTAGCATAAGCTTGGAGATTTTTTTTTTCATTCCACCAAATCTTTCTCTAAATGCCTTGTAAGATCCACTTCTAAATGTTGGATAGTGTGCCTCCATTTCTAGCCTTATGCCTACTCAAACCTAGGCTTTGGAAGCCTCGTAAAACCTCTCCTTATAAATCCCTGAGAACAATTTTATACAAGCTTAAATCATATGAGGAAATTTAGATCTCATGTATGATTTAACTTAGGTGCTTAAATCCTTTAAGAAAACCTTAGGTTCCCTAGGAAATTGAGTGATAAGCATTGAGAAAGAAGAGACTTCATGCTTTGCTCCTTAGTTATATGTAGGTATTGTAGATGCCATGATTACACCTCTTATTACTACTATAACCTTAGCTTTAAAAAAGTTCAAATGACATTGATTAGTGGATGGAAATCCATCGAAGCCTTATTCATTTTAGCACACAAGTGAACCACTTAAAATTTCCTTCTTGGGATCCAAACTTCAAATATGGGACCTTAATAATGTGTAGGTATGAATTAGTGATTATGGGCTTAAATGATATCCCTCAGCTAATAGGTTTTTATTACAAAGAACAAAGTTAAGAGGCCCTAACACTATATTTGAAGCTTATGGAAGGTGAGGTTGATTTAGTAGGGTCAATAAAAAGGAATTATTTGAAGAAAATATTCTTCAAAATATCTTCCATTCGAATTAAATTACAACTTGGTAGAAAAGTGGAGAATCCTATAAATTTTCCCTTTTAAGGTTGTACAATTCAATATTTCAAACCATGGTTTTAAGAGTGCTAATTCAAATATTTTCTATGCCCCTCATGATCCATAGAATAAATCCATCCAAGTGTGTAAGTGAGGCTATATAATATATCCTTGGTATTCCTCAACATTACAAACTCAGAGGTCAATTTTGATAAATGAAAGTGATGTTAAAAGAGGGATGCAGACTCATTATACTTGGGAATCAAATACAAACATATTAGTATGAATGTCCTTAAGATCATATTGAGTAATTTCCCTATGTATTTATTGGGTGCATATTCCTCCTCACTATGTTTTGTATGAACCATTCAACTCAAGTGACCTTCATATCAATGTGCCAAGATAAGTATACCAATATGCCTTGTTTGGGATAACAATTTACTTGTTTCAATGGCCCTCCTAGCTTCAGGCACTATCTTAATTCTTCAGTATTGTACACAATTACAAATCAATTGTAAGAGTGTTTAGATGGTCCATAGGTACCATCAAATTTCTAATTATAATTTAAGGTTTTACCTGGTAATATTTGAAGTCATATTGGTTCTGGGATTTCAACAATGTGGATGATTGTTTTGTTCCAATTTACCAAGAGCTCACTTCACTAGAATATTTTGTTAGTTTTAACCTCATAAAGTTATTTTTTTCAAACAAATTCTTAATTAAAAAAGAAAATATTCATTGACACTCAAATACACACATTTAACGCAAATATTTTACCATGGAAACCCAAAATGGGAAAGCGATAAACATTTTTGAACATATTATATCTTTTGTAATTTATAATACAATGTGTATATCATGCAACATTCAAACCCTCAAACCATTAACTCTAGAGTAGAATATAACTGCAATTCCTTAACTAGAATTATATTACCATGACCATAATAATTATGTGCCATAAAATCACCAAGAAGAAAACACGTGCTAAAAGCACCAAAAACAAATGTAAAGACTACCCAAAAAATAATAATTCAAGGGCGCAACCCCCAAACCCATGGGCAAGGGGGATAGTGTCCCCTTGATACTCCCAATGCATACAAATCATGCATGGGGTTATTCATGCAAATAATATAAAACATACCCAACATTTTGACACTAGTTGTTTTCTTTACATGTTGGGGACCATTAGATTTCTTGATCCATGATCCAAGGAAACAATTCTCATTGTTTCCTTGCACTAAGAAAACTTCTCAATGCTCACAAAATTAATTTAGTGAATCCACAACATTCTTTAAGGTGTACATCTTCACTAGTAGCGCCTTCCTATATTCAACCATTTCCATCACAAAGTGATGCTAAACATCAATATGCTTTGTTTTAGAATGATAGGTTGGGGTCTTCACTAAGAAGATTACACTCTAATTGTCACAATCTATTCTTACAACTTGTTATACTAACCCAATATCCGAACACAATCTTTGTAACCATATCGCTTCCTTGATTTTCTGAGTGGCTTCCATATATTCAGTGTTTATAGTTGAGAATGCCACTACAAACTATATTTTCTCATCTAACTCATTGCTCCTCCAAATAGGCTAAACACATATCCACTTGTAGGTATTATACAATGAAGATATCCAACCGAGCTTGCATCAACAAAGACTCGTATGTCCAAATCTATTTTTGGTTTTCCTTGGTAACACAATTCATAAATAATATTGCCACTCAAATACCTGAAAACCCTCACCGCTACCTAATGCTCCTGGCTTGGTTTTGACATATACCTGCTTAATAAACCTAGTGTATGTGTAATGACTAGTCTAGTACAAACTATTGCATACATAAAAATGACAACCACATTAGCACATGGAACATAAGACATGTCCTCTTCCTCTTATTGTTTCTTCGAACATTTATTTGCAGATAAATTTACACCTATAGGAATAAGGAACTTTTATTAGAATAAATTGCACCCTAAAAGTGGTCTCCTAAGAAAAAATCAAGAAATAAATAAAAAATAACACATACACACCTTTTTAATATTACTTTACTTTTATCTATATTCCACAATATTTATTAGCATGAGATTTAATAATATTTTCTAATATACTATTTTTAATTCTTTACTTTTATCAAATCCATCAATATATGATACTTTTATTAAAATAATTATCTATATATATTTTACATTTAAATTTAAGTGTGTGCTTATATTTTGTATATATATTTTACATTTAAATTTAAGTGTGTGCTTATATTTTGTATTTTGCTATTTGTTTCGTTGTTTTTAACTACGTTGTCTACTAAGACCACAATTTTTCCCAGAATATAGTTTTTGGCTCAAATCGGTAATTTGTCTTTTTTGGCATACATTTTTTAACTATTTAACTATATATTTTATATTTGTGGTCATCATCCAGTAATTTGTCCATTTGAATACTTTTTAAACTATTTTATATTTAACTATATATTTTATAACTATTTTTGGCTATTTTTTTTACCATTTAACTTTTTTATATTCAATTGTTTTTAACTATTTTACTATTTTATTTTTTATTTAACTTTTAATGCTTTATTTAATTTAATTTTTATTTTATATATTTTTTATACTTAACTATTTTTTTTTGTTTTTTTGGGGGCATGGTATTAATGTCAAATAGACCTCTTTTTTATTTTATATTTCACTATATCATATTTAATGCATTAATAATTTTTTTAATATTCTAATTCATATGGTAATGTAGGTAAATAATATTAATAAAGTATTTCACCAATACCGAAATTAATAATAAAATATTTAATCGATACCAAACTTAATCAATTTAAATCATTTAAGACATGTAACTCTTTTTAAATTTATATAATTTTGATTTATTTACATATTATGACATGAGAATTACATGAAAATTTCATTGGCACTTTTATGCTGAAATTTTCTCTAATGACTAGTTTACATTCCTACATATTAAACATCTACAATATTGATTCAACATATTTTTTAATTTTACTAAAAGATTTGGTTTCCTCGATCTTTTAATTTTTGTGCCAAAAATAAAATTTGCAACGCGAAGTTCCTTCATATCAAATTTAGAGGAAAACTAGGTTTTCACATACTATATGATTTCCTCACAATTTCCAATCAACAACATGTCATCCACATACAACACCAAATGAATAAGACAATAACCAACTAATTTCAAATACACATAGTGATCCACTTTGCTCCTTATGAACCGAAGTCCCAATATATACATGTCAAAATTTCTAGTCTGTATATTGGCTCTTTGTTTCCCTTCACTACAAATCTTTATGTCTACTTCATGTAGAATTATTTTTCCAAATCCCCATGTAAAAATGTTATCTTTATGTCCATCTATTAGACTTCAAAATCAAAAGTAACAACAATAGATAAAATAAATCAATCAATTAGAAGCTAACTTTGCAACAAGAGAAAAAATATCAAGATTATTCTTCTATCTAGGAATAATATTTTGCTACTAAGTGGGATTTGTATTCCGCCACTTTTCCTCATGCATTCAACTTCTTCTTAAATTCCCATTTTATACAAATCAAATTTCTTTTAGTTGAAAATTACACTATATTCCAAGCCTCATCCTTGTCTAAGGATGTCATTTCTTCAACCATGTATTTTTCTAGAGTTTTGCATCCTATGAATCCACTGGCTCACTAATAGTTCTAATGTCATCACCTATAATAAAAAAAAAACACAAATTATAATGGAAACCAAGTGGAGTATACCTTTTTGGTTGTGTTCTTTCCCTAACTGATCTTCTCAATATCAGAGTATGTAGTTCTTGTTCTTATGATTCTCATTCTTTTGCAGAGTATAATTCATCATCCTTCAATTCAAACTCTATTTTTTCGTGTTCTTTTCCCCTTGGTAGGATTTTATTATTGAAAACATTATTTATTTCACTAAATACCACATCTAAACTATACACAACCTTCTTAGTTTATGGGTTCTAAATCTTATAACCTTTTAGACTATCTTTATATCCAGTAAAGATACACTTTTCAACTTTATTATCCATCTTACTCCTATTTTCCTTTGGAATGTGTACATAAGAATCGTAACCAAATTCCCTAAGATATTTAAGGGATGGTTTCTTACTAGCCCATACCTCCTATGGAGTATTTCATCCAATAGTGATGAGAGCTATTGATTTACCAGGTAATAGGAAATATCCACTAAACCTACCCAAAATTCTTATATTAACCCAACAATCACTAAGAATGCTCCTTTGTTTCTCCATCATCATCCTATTCATCCTTTTTGTAACTCTATTTCTGCGAAGGCATAAATGGAGTAGCCTTTTTCCTTGTTATACCACACTTATGAATTCCGCAAATTCATTCAAAAAAAGTTCACCATTATCCATCTTCAACACCTTAATTTTATTCTCTCTCTAATGAGTCTCCATAAAAGCCTTAAACTCTTTAAATTTGTCAAAGACTTCATATTTCTTCCTAAGAAAATAAATCTATGTATTTGATCTATAAATTTCCATGGATATCTGACTAGATAGTTTGTCACAACAAATCTAATAAGATAAATTGAAATATATGATATGAAGGTTAAATACTTTCACATTCCATATTTGTTAATTATTGATTTTTTTCTTATGCATGAAATAGATAAAATGCAAAAAATAGAGAACAAAAAATGCAATTGCACACCATCCATAATGAAAAAAATATATATATATTTTCTCTAGGAAATCCTTATGGGAGAAAACCCAAATAGAAGGTGAGGTTTCTTTAATCTATTTTCTCTTATTATCGAAATACTGCAAGTGGAAAGGAGAATGCACTCTCTATGGAGTTACCTAAGACGTGTGGCTCATTAAGATGCTAAAAAAACTAAACCCCTCTATTATTCTCTCTAAATATTACTTCTAGTTTCTCCACTCTACTATCGAATGAGATACAATAGCATCAAATGGAACCCCTACTCCTAGTATCCCATTTTTTAACAGAGCCCAATATCCAACTAGGTGTTATATTTGACTCCTTGAACTCTCAACTAGAGTTACAACATTGACCCTTCTAGAGTCTTCTTCACATTCCATACATGGCTAGCCCTCTTTTCATGAGTAATGGAGCCTGATGTGTCATTCTCTCGAACGATTGTGGTCAAACCAAAAGGTCAACTTCCAAGAGGCATAACTTTTGCATATGAACTAAATTGATTGAAATCTTTCTTGTACCATTTGAGAGGTCTCTAAGTATGGGATAAAACTATCAGGTCTAGCATAAACAAGACTCACTGGACCCTAAAAATATTCATTTAATGCCTCAAAATTCCCCTAGAAGGTTTCAGACCCCATATCTTTCAACTAGGACCTATCGATAAAAATGAACACTCAGATAATTCCTCCATTTTTTGCCACTTTGAAAGCATCAAGATAGATGACTAATAATTTAACGATCCAATACATATCATTATGCCTCAAGAAGTCATCTATATTTGAGACACATTACATAGTTATACCTCATGATGAATCGAACACAGGTCCAAACACATCATTGTACACCAACTACAATATTCCTTTCACCCTAATAAGAACCTTACTTGATTTTCCTCACCATATAAGAAATGTTCACAGAAATCAAATTTTAAAGAGAAATTAGACATTCCTTCTACCATACCTTTACCATGTAGTACTCAAAGATGTTTCTATTCAATATGTCCCAATTTTTTATGCCATAGCATAGTATTATCTCCAAAGACTATAGGAGATCTTCCTTCTTTATCTCCTCTCTCAGGAACAATGAAATTATTGCACTTGTCACTAATAGTTGTTCACAATAGCTTATATAGAGTTCCAATATAAACTCCCTTCAACAATACTATTACTCATCAGACCATCCATTAGGTTTATTTTTCAAACATTTTTACATCATCATCTCTCATGTTTCGTATAGATTTCAGATTTTTGGTCAATCCTAGGATGTGCATAACACTGGGGAGTGTTCTAATCCTTCCATCCATGAGATTCAACTTAGCTTTTTCAAATCCTATTTTTCTAGTTGTTGAGTCATCTACTAGGAAAACATCATTGCTCATAAAGACACTCCTTGTGGGGAGTCATATGAAAATGCACATGAGTGGACTGTCCATGCCTCATGAATTGTATGTGTTGTTGAAGAAAATAGTACACATTCCCTTCTTCGTTGAAGGAGAGTTTTTCTTCTGTATAAGGAGCATCATTAGATCCCTTCCCTCTCTCAACACTTTTGGATCTATATTGTTTCTCATAATGCCTTTCTTTTCCACATCTCTAGCATACCTCTATGAATTATCTTAGAGATTTAGATCTCCCACTTGAGGACTTATTTCTATTTCTATCTTTGGAGCATCCTCTTACTATAATGCATTTTTACTTTGCATTTTCCATGTTTTTCTATCTCATCTCCTCCGATAACAAGGATCATACTATTTCATAGAAATTTAAAGTTGTTGTGTTATTATCAATGGAAACAATCAACATATCCCACAAGTATAGTAAAGAACAAAATAACATAAGAAAATAATACACATATCTTCTTTTGAAATCTTAATATCAATAGATAATAGCTAACTAACCATAGTATTGAATTTGCTCAAATGCTCTATCATCGAGTCTCCTTTCTTCATCGTTTGGTTATACAACTTCTTTCGCAAAATCTATTTATTCATTATGGAGTTAGATTTATTTAAAGCCCCTACCTTGTTCCATAATTCCTTCATTGTAGCTTCTCCTAAAATATTCAATAGTACATTAATCTAAGAGATACAAGTGTATCATGTTGTTTTCCTTTCAATCCAACTTGTTTTAGTCTTCTATCAACATCCATGCCAGTGCAGTACCTAGATCCACAACAACCATTGATCTTTGTCCACCAAAAGATCTTCTATTTTGAGCTTCCACAACTCAAAATGTTGTCCATTGAATTTCTCAATCTATATCTTTGAACATCTCACCACTTCCTTTTACCATAAGAATCGATACTATAGATATCCCAATGTAACAAGGTTTACCATAGGCCTGAGAAAAAAATATTTAGCCATAATGGCATCCCCTTGAAGCCAAATTGCTCTGATACCAAATGTTGGTTTTAATCGTGTATAGTTAATTACTGCAAATATATTACCAATAAAAATCGAAAAGATGCAATGGTGCATGCACAAACACATACACACATTTAACATAGAGATTTTGCCCTAGAAACCAAAATTAAGAAAACCAGAAATATTTTTTAGTATATTATATTTTTTACAGTGTTACAATAAAATATGTATATCATGCATAATCCATAAACCTCAATCCGTTAACCCTAAATTAGAATATAATTGTAGCTCCTTAACCAAAATTACATTACCATGGACCACAATAACCATATGCCATAAAACTGCCAAGAGAAAAAATCATGTACTAAAAACTTCCAAAAAAAAATGCAAAAACTACCCAAATAAAACGTTTTTGAGGGTTGTTGGCATGGGGGTTATGTCCCCTTGCTATGCCCAACATACACAAATTGCACATGGGACTAGTCATACAAAGAATATAACACATATCCAACAAATATTTCATCCAAATATAATAAAGGCTTTGTCCACTAGTTTTAATAGAGAATGATGTGTGTGTGTGTGTGTGTGTGAACCATGACACTCTCTTGCAAAAGTTAGTGTTGCCTAGACATGGAGAAAGAGTATTTTATGTTATGATGGAATCCAATTGGCCTCCTCACTTAACCTTATTTCATGGCTAAGGAAAATCACATCACAAGGGGAAGATTTTCTTACCCAAGTGACACTTCGCCATGCCAAATCAATTCTCGTGCTATTGGCCTTGAAAACATTTCAATGCTAGAAAAACGAAAAAAGTAGGGTAAGGGTCCATATTACTAGAAGAAGAATTCTTCCTCACAATGAAATGGAGTTAGAGAATTTCAATTCTAGGGAAAAAACGTTTAGCTAGCAATGTATTGCTAGGGAACTTTGATTTGGAGGTGAAATGGCACTATATAATTTTGACTTTAGGGTCAAATGGTTGAGCCAATTATGAGTCACTAGAGAACTTTTATTTGGAGGTGAAATGGCACCTAAGAATTTTGATTTCAGGGCAAAATGATTGAGCCAACAATGTCACTAGAGAAATTTGATTTGGAGGTGAAATGGTTGTAGATAATTTCAATTTTAGGGTGAATGGTTTAGCCAACAATACGTTGTTGGAGATTTTTTATTTAGTGGCCAAATGACATTGGAGAATTCCAATTCTAGGGAGAAATAGTTTCTGCCAATTAAGAGTTGCTAGACAGTTTTGATTTGGCTACAAATAGGAATTGAGTTAGTGCTATATTGCTTGGCATAGAAAGTTTGTAAGCCAACAATTTCTTGACAAAATAGTCTTTGTAAATGATAAAGCTTAAGCCATAAAAACAAAGGGCTATGTAAGTGAAGTGGAACAATGAGAACCTACATAGGTTTACATCAATGAATGGGCCCAACATCTAATGACATAGCAAGGTGTGATGTCAAGCATTGTCATTGGAAAGCTAATGATGAAAATAAACTTCTAAGCCAGCTAGGCGCGTGCACACACACATAGCCTTGAGGACATCGAGTTTGTTACACCCTTGTGATGAATAGTTGTGATTTTTTTTTTAACTTCCTGTAAACAAACAAATGTAAAAATAATATTACACACATCATCGAAATGAAATAGAAAAATGAAATGTAAAGAGAATCTAAACACATTCTAGCCATAAGTATTTACCAACCATTGATATTATTCATGATAGTTGAAATTGGGAAGTGGTTTAAGTTATAGTTGAAATTGGGAAGTGGTTTAAGTTAAAAGAAATTATAGATAAAGCCCAAATATATTCATTCTTGAAATAAAAGATATCCAAGCGAGAACACTCTACTCCACAAAATTATGGCAATAACTAGGCATAATAGAAGCTTTCTTCTGGAAAGGGCACAAAATAAGAAAAAGTAAGCTATCGTTTTTGGTGCATGGAAAATGGGCCAAAGTCCATGTGAATAAAATTGGAAGATGTGATAAAAAGTAAGTTGTCATTTGTAGGTGTATGGGAAAATGGGCCAAAGTCCATGTGAATAAAATTGGAAGATGTGATAAATATAGTTATTTGTTTTCTTTAAAATTATAAGTGGTACAATCTAATTAATAAACAAAATTGTTTTTTATTTTGAATCTCAAAATATAATTTTGAAAAAAATTGTAATGCTTTATTGTTTAAAATATGTTTTAAATACACAAATAAATTTAACACCCTCAAAATTCAAAACACTTAAACTTTACCAATTAAACATTTTAAGATTATACTACTAAAAAACTATTTCATCTAATAATTAAATTAAGTTATTATAACTAAATACATCAGGCTAACAGTCCATCGATGAAGCATGTCCATAAATGAAGCACATCCATACTTATTACAAGAAATAGCAATAAATTGGCTCACTTGTTTTTGGACACATTGCAAAGACGGTAATATCATTCAAATAACAAACAAGAAACAATGAATAATTTACGGGGAATAATAGTGTGCACTGTGCAATCATTGTTATCTCTATATTAGGAGACAAGGAATAATTGCTATCTCTATATTAGGAGACAACCGTGTACACCTTTTATTAATTTCAAGGCATGAAGTTGTGCATTAGGAGACCAAACTAATCAGAATTTCCATTAGTTTTCTCTTAGAATAAATAAAAAGTACTCCTGGAAATATTGTTTAAACAAAAGCCAACTGAACATTGGAAGTCTGTCAATTAAACAGTGGCAGCTGGCATTCAAAAATCTGGCAACAACTTAGAGAATTGAGAGGATATTGGTTTATGATTCACTAACCATCAGAGGTCGGAGCGCACAGAGGCAGTGAACAATTATGAGGATTTGCTCTTTTGGTCAAGATCATAAGAAAATCACAGGCAGTTAGGTTTCACTTAATTTAATTTTATATTTTTTAAGATTGAGTTTATTTTAATATTTTTTTAAATGGTAGTTTAATTTTGTATTATTAAAATGGGGAGTTTATTTGAAGTTTTTAATGGTAATTAAATTGTTATTATTGGAAATGGAGTTTAATTTTTTATTATTATTATTAATAATGAACCATAATTTATGTTTTTTTTAATACCTTTTTCCTAATTAGATTTTAGAAGATTACTTTGCTCTTCATGGAAGGAAGAGTTTTACATCTTTATCAATTTGAGGGAAATATAGAAGAGAAATATAAATGTGGCTAAAATAAATTAGTATTTATTTCATTTAAAGTATACTTAATTTTAAGAAGGAATAGTCTTAAGTCAAACATTTTAAAGTTTTTCGTGGATCAAAAAATTTATGGCCAAATTTTGATTTGGGTTGTTTAACTGGTTTTTTTTTATTACATTTATAGATTCAACATCCTCAAAATTTAAAAACCCTTGAGACACTTCAATTGTGAAGATTTCACTTGTCAAACTTGTGATTTCAAGACAAATTAGAAAGTAAAATAAACCAAACAACTTTCCAAAAAGTCACACCTAAAAACTACTAGGTTTTAGAATATTTAACTATGATTTATTATATGAATAGTGAATTGAATTGATAGATTTTGTATTTATATTCGTAAATATTTCTTAATTTATGTTAGATAATTAGATTTAAAATTAAAATACCACAATACAAAATATGGGACTCAATTTAAGATTAAAATATATATATATATATATAATATATATTATATTATATTTAATTTCTTACTAAATAATGTATTTGATTACTAAAACATATAATTATAAATTAAGAATATATATTTAATAGAAATAATACAGGCTTGTAGTCTAACTAATAAACAAAATGGTCTTTTGGCTTAGCAAGATTGTGATTTATTGTTGTTTAAAATACATTTTTGAATATATGAATAAATTCAGCACCTTGAAAACCCTTAAGGCACTCGCCCTGAAAAGAACATTTCATCTATTAATTAGACTATGCTAATAATACGTATAAAATAAGGTCCATTTTACCATAACAATTAAAATAATAATTCATATTTGTAACCATTATTTTTAGAACTTTATATTCTAATTTAGTTAATAAGCATATAAAAACATAATACTTATAATATAGCCTTGGCATTTATCTTTCACTTTTTCTTTACTGTGAATTAGCTAATAGATTCAAAAGAAATTTTAAAGACATGACCGAGAACCTATTTGGTACCGAGCTTATCAAGCTTATAGTTCCCAAGTCTTGATAATTTGTAATGGAATTAATAAGTGGCCAACCTCCCACCAAATTACTTGTATTCATGGGTTTCGCAGTAGTGTTGTGGATTATGTGATATCTGACACCCATGTTCTCAATTGTATTGTAATTTTTGACCTCCTAAATGACCAGGAGCCTAAATCTAACCACAGACCTCTATCCTTAACTCTAAATCTTGACATGCACACTAGCCACATGCAAAAAAAATGTGAGAGTTAGGCACACTCATTTTGATAGAAGTAAAATAGATCTTTTCTTAAAGGATTTAAAGAGGGATTTAGGTTTCCTAATGTGAAATGATAACATTGATCACATCTACTACAATAATACCCTTTCCACTACCATTAACAAATTCTCTATTGAGGTGTCATATAAAAAGAATAATAGAACTTCCAACCCTTGGTATGATAATTATCTAAATTTACCAAGAAAGTGATTAGAGATGCTCCTAACGAAACTGCAAAGCTTGAAAATACAAGCGTGTACAAATCTCTTCCCAAAAGGAAGAAAAGTTCCTATATTAATAAGAGGCAAGAGTGTTTTCTTTACCTTTCTAAAGTTAAGCTTAGAAAGTTTTGGAGGAATATAATTGTTCATAAAACAAAAGAAAATCATTCAATCACCTTAAAGAACTAAGATATCTATCTTAAGAATCTTTATGACTCCTCAAAAATCACATGAAACATCTTAAATACTCGTATAAATGAGGATATATTTTCTTTAGAAAACGTGGAGTTCAAGATTAAGAAACTCTCTAATGGAAAAGCTAAGGATATTGAAGGCTACCAAGTTGAAATTTTCAAAATGGGAAGGTCTATCCTCGTCCCTCATATTCACAAACTTCTCAATTTGGCAGTAAAGCACAACTTCCAGAAGGCTTAGACACAAATCCTTATTGTTCCTATCTTTAAAAGTGGGGATAAAAATGTTCCGTCTAACTATAAGATAATTATGGTAAGCCACATTTTACCCAAACTGTATGGGCTCATTTTGGAAAAGAAGATTAGCCTCTGGCTTGAAAGGCATGGTAAAATAGCTAAATGGCAAATTGGTTTTAGTAGAAATCACTCATCTACTCATCATCTTTCCACTCTTAGGATAATTGTCGAGGAGTGTAGAAATAGTAAAACTAACCTCTTATTTTGTTTTGTTGACTTTAGAAAAGATTTCGGCATAGTTCCATAGGACAAACTATGGAAAAGCCTTGAAGATATAATGGTTCCTCTCAATTTGAGGGTTGTTGTGATTCGAATTTATGAGAATGTTTTTTCCAAGCTTAATACCATCGAGGGTTTGTCTAAAGAAATTAAATGCAATATCGGACTTAGGCAAGGGTGTCCCGTATCCCCTACCTATTTTTTGCATTTACATTGATAAGCTAGAAGAGTGTTTGGAAGATACGGCACGTGATGGCCCCAAGCTCACTTGTATGGTCATTACTCTTCTCCTTTGTGCTAACGATATTGTTCTTCTAGCCAGAAGCCATGATGATCTCGACAAGTAACTTAAGATCCTTCATGATTACTACTCCAAGATGGGTACGACTGTTAATACAAACAAGACTAAAGTCATGATAATCCAAAAAGATCAACCATGATAATTTCATCTATGATAACAATTACTTGGAGCAGGTTTGTTCATACAAATATTTAGATATTGACATTCATCATCAGCTTAAATAGAATTATATCATTGAGAAAAGGATTATTGGAGGCTAGAAAACTTATTATGAGCTTGAAAAGAATTGTAAGTTGATTGACCTTTGGATTTGGAGTAAAAAAAAGGTTATCTTTGAGACTCTCATCACCCTTGTTATTTTATATGGTTGTGAGCTTTGGGGTTGCAATATATCTAGAGAATTGTGGAGGAAGATCAAGTTGATTCAAAAGGAATTTATAACCTACAACCTCAATATTAAAGGAAATACTCCTCATCTTATCCTCTTGATTGAAGCTTGTCTTCCCCCCATTGAAATCATGGCTATGTTTAGGTATCTAATGTATAAGAAGAATCTTTACAACATGGAAGCCAAGAGGTTCCCCAAAATTGCTTCTAACTCTAGCCAAAACACCCACCTCCAACTCAAGTGAGGACGACATAAGGATGCCCAATCTTGGCTTGACCATTGGGGGATAAAGGAGGAGATCATCTTGGAGAATAAGGACAATATTAAAAATACTATTACCTTCAAATTTAAGGATAAGTTTTGGGATGATAAGGAGCTAGAGGGAAAAATAAAGCTAAGGTATTATAAGTAGGTGACCAATCCACTTTTCATAGCTAGAAATATCTTTCTGTTTTGACTAGTGTGAAATATAAAATGAACATTTCAAAGATAAGAACTAATTCTCATGAGCTTCAAAGTGAAACTAGGTGTTAGTATATTCCCAAAACATCTTGGGATGAAAAAAAAAATTCACCTTTGTGACACTAAGAGGGTTGAAGATGGAAACTCTTTCTCCTGGATTGCTCAACTCTTACTCACATCCACTCTCGTTTCCAAAACATTTTCCACACTACCAAACTTCTTATCTTGTTAAGTCAACAAAACTATAGTGATCTTGGAGCACTTCTTTGCCTTCTTTTTTTTCATAGAAATAAAATATTAAAGAGTCGCAATTAACCTCTTAATTTCTTAAGGTCTAATAAACCATATTGGTCTTAGTGTACATTAATCATCATCATCATCATCATCATCATCATCATCATCATCATATATATATATATATATTATTATATATATATATATATATAGAGAGAGAGAGAGGAGAGAGAGAGAGAGAGAGAGAGAGAGATCCATCTTAGCTACAAATCTAATATCTGGAGATGCAAACATTTCCTCAAGTTTTACACACCAAATTTATTTGTATCTTGAGAAATTTGACTATTTTGTGAGTTTGGTAGGTCTAGAGTTAAGATGAATATATAGTAGTAGATAAACTTAAAATTTTGAGTAATGGTGTAGAAGGACCCATAATAAAATAATAATGGTGAAGTTCATATTAAAATAATAATGTTGAATACCATGTAATGTAAAGTGGATTGAGTCCTTACAAGAGTAATGAATTCAAAAGACCCATAGTAGAGTAATGAATTCAAAAGACCCATAGTAGAGTAATAATAGTGAAGGTATTTAATGTAAGGTGGACTAAGTCCATTAATGTAAAGTGGACTAGGTCCTTTAGTAATGAGTTCAAAAGGTAATAATGATGAAGGCATTTAATGTAAGGTGGCCTAAGTGCATTATCCTTATTATTGTTAAATAAGGCCTATTATTGCGTCAAGAGGCGCTCTCCAGCATGGTCGAGATGTTCTGACTTAATGTACTGTAATTCCATGTAAACATGTTACTTGGTCAAAAATAAAATAAAAATTAACACTATGTGTCAAAATAAAATAAAATAAAATAAGCTAAGTTTAACATTTTATTGACCCATGGCAATGTAATGTAATATCCTGTAAACGTTTTTACTTGGTCAAAATAAAATAAAAATAAAAGAATATTTATTATTTATTATTTTTAATAGTAAAGAGTAGATAGATTATATTATCTGCGCCTATACCCAACCAAAAACTGGGAGAATTACAGATTGTTTACAATGTCATTCATGGCAGCCATATTTTTAGACTGTTCATCCAAACCCAAATTCTTTGCCAAAATTACAAAATTCCCCCTGTCTACCCAAATACCGCTATATACTCTACAATATTTATTAAACAACAAAATACATTTATGTTTCGACATCAAAAAACAAAAACACGGGGGACTGGCTAATCCTCCATTATCGTTGGAAAATCGAGTTCAGTTCCAGTTATGTCATCCTCAGAACGAGCATTCTTTTCTTCCAACTTGAGTTGGAGTTCTTTAATTCTCATTCTCAGAGCATCCACTTCATCCTCTAATTGATGAATCTTCAAACTATTTTGTATTTTCCTCTCTTGCATGTCATATGTATCCTTTTGCTACTACTGGAGACACATTTTCATCACCACCAACCCCTCCTTGAATTCAACATGTCTCTTAACACAACTACCACAATCTGAAGTAGGCAATTTCGTCTGATGAGTGCACCTCCCCGATACTTCACCAAAAGCCCTGTCCTTCCTCCAGAACGATAGTGGTGACAATGGCCCTAGGAACTCGAAACCAAGAGCACCTCGTGAGAGTGACTCAAAGCCTCCATGATTACAATTAGGATTACTCTAACAAAATTACCCAAAGACAAAGCCTCAATTTCCCAAGGAAGAACATAGTGATGAACACAAAGCCCAGTGAAGACAAAGCCTCTCAAATTCCCAAAATGAAAAGCACAAATAGGATAAACCAAGAGCCTCTCAATTTCCCTGTGAATATGACAGCTTGTAAGAACCCCGAGCCCAACAATGACCACACCAAGAGGAAAAACACAAAGCTTCTCAAATGCCTCACTCTTATCAAATGTTATGTAACCCCCTTTAGCCAACACAAGCTTACACTCCTGAGTGTTTCTACCCTCTGGATCCATAGTCATGACAAACCCATGGATCCCAAGAATCCCCAAACCCTGCCACAGACTCCTAGAGCTTATTACCGCTAGGAAAGAGATAGAACCTCTCTTATGGCAGGAATTCAATCAGTTATTCATCCTTAAATAGAAATTCTCTAGCCTTATTCAAATGCAGAAATGATCAAATATGCACTTACTTCTTGCATCCCAATGATCCTCCATTATGATCCTAAGTGTTGAAATGACTTGCAGCGTGTCTAAATTCATCGTCCCTTGTACGAACAATCTACACCAAGATGGATGGATTAAATGCCAATCTCATTCTAAGTGAGTTCACTTGTTATCACCTTGAATGCAGCTGCTACAGTGCCTAATCCATGAATTGAAAACCAGATCTCCCACACTTGAGCACAAGCTAGATCCAAGTGTTATCACATTTTGTAGACAACAAGCATGCATCAAAAGGATAAAGCATGTCATGTTGAGGAGGGACTCCATGGGGAAGGGAGGTGGGGCATGATTTGAGAGGGAAAATGTGGTAGAGGGGAGGGAAGGCAGTGGTGGGGAGAGGAATCAATAACCAAGGTGGTCGAGGTGACCAAGAGAGGCGAGTGATGTGGTGAAAGAGGTGGAAGAGGGGAGGGAGAGGGAAGAAATACGAGAGGAGGTAGAGGGAGAGGCCAAGGGGGAGCTAAATGAGAGAAATTTTGGATATTAAGGGTGTTATATGGGATTTACGGTTGCAAACAAAAGTATCTCCCCTAGGTCGGTGACTAACCTAGAAAAACAGAGACAAGGAACACAATGATTTTCCTTAAAGTAAATAAATGACAGAGTGAGGCCTACCTAGAATCCTACGCATACTTAGCTCCTTCTTTAGCTTGGAAGCTCCAATTCTAGCTTCGAATGCCAAAATTAGAACCTACAGAGTCAGATAACACAAGCCAAGAAACTACAAGATCTATGCAGTATCATTTAAGTACTTCATTCAATAGATCAACATGGTATTGAAATAAGTGAAATAACAACATCACATCTAGGAAAAGAATGAATTCTTTGCATTAATATAAATGGAAGGAGATTACAGCCATAAGTAGCAGTTGATCTTGTAGAATAGATCCTCCAAGTTGTTGACTTGTACTTTCCTTGTCACAATATGCACCTCCAATCACCCTAAATGCATGTGATGATGACAACTCACTATAATAGCATAAGGGCATAATCACTCTCCAAAAGCCAACCCCCAACCACATAGAAGGCTAGCAATATATAGAAAAGGAAGGTAAGTTGGGAGTTCTTATCCAATTACCAATCTAGGGTAAAAGATCCACCTTTGATGGAGGGATAGGACCAAAGGATAATTGGTGAAAACTCCAAAGTAGGGAAGGATAGGAGCCAAATTTTTTATCCAAGGTAAATAGTTGAAACAACTTCTGGAAACCCCTAGAAGGGGAAGCTTTCGGAATCACGATCATTCTCTTGGATTTATAGAACCAATGCAGATGCAAAGGGGAGCATCCCATTGGTGACCAATGCAGGCCATAATGGAGCAACCTGCTGGTGAATGCACCCCAATAGGCTTACAAGGAGCGTTGGTCCTCAAACTAGCTAAGATGAAGTATTTTAGGGCTGAAACTTTGGGAGAAGAAGGGAACATGCTTAGGGCTTTGTGCAAAATGGTGACAAGGGGTAATAGGATGTTGATTGATCCCATTAGGAGGCTCACTGGTCGAATGTGACAAAATGGCCTATAACAGAATGCCCCCTAAAGCGCAAAGTTAGAGATGATGACTGATGACTGAAGTGCTTTACCTTGTGACAAGTCAGAATCAAGGAAAACCAACAAGATTCATCTATTACAATACATTTACAACATGGCATATTTGTTCATTGAGGGAGGCATACCCATACTCAGCTCATAAGCTAACATAACATTCATAATTATTAAAAGACACATCCACTGATGCAATTGGTGGACCCATGATTGGATGATTGTCTATATGATCACGACCATCATACATTGTGATCTTTGTATAACTCCTGAAATCACAATCTAGATGGGTGAAACTAGATCTAGTGTCTTCTATATCGTTCACACGACCAACCAATGTACGAGTCTAACTATGTGAATCAATGAGTTGGAGTTGAACATGGTAGACACCATCTGATTATTGATCAACAATGTAAACTTTGAAATCAGAACTGATACAAGTACTTTTTTTTTTAGGTAGCAAAAAAATCAACCGATTTTGAAAAGTGGGTTATGCAAAAATATATATATATATATATATATATATAATATATATATATATATATAGATAGAGCATGTTTTTGACACTTTTATATACATTAGTTTTTTAGAATTTAGTGATTTGCATGTTGATTTTAAAAAGTGTTGATTGTGCATCAGGCCCTTTTTTTTAAAAGGCTTATTTTTTTACTTTAAATTTTCTAATGTATTAAATGTGAATAACTATTTCCTAAATTTAACAATTTTTGAAGTGGTCTTCTTCTTCGTATTTTCTTAATTTTCTTTTGTTTTTTTTTGTAGTGAGGTCTTCATTTTTTTACATAATTAAAGAATGAGGTCGATATTTTAAAGTTTCGATATTCTACATATTTATATATCGTTAATTAATTTTTCAATGCACATCAAATAATTGTCTCTAAAAAGAACAATATTTTTTAACAATTGACATAAAAATAAACATTTTGAACATAAATATAACAAAAAAATTACACATTTTGATAATTTTTTGCTAGAAATGACATGTCAAAATCACAATTATTATAGGAAAAATTTAACAAAAAATGGTTAAATAATAGTTCTTTTTATGAACTTCATGTCAAAAAATAATAATAATCACAATGTTTTTCAAAAAATAATGATTCACATAAAAATTAAAGCGAAAATCATTATAGTACAACTATTGAACATATAACAACATTAATTGAATACTTATTCCTCTCATAAAATGTCAAAGTCAAAACATTACAGGTATAACTAATTAATGGTTACAAAAAATGAGCTTGATTTCCAAGCATAACTTAAATTTAATCAATAATATCATGTAATTCAAACTCTTCATCCTCTAGAGTTTCATCATTGTCTCCTTCCACAATATTTTCTGGTTTAGTTTGCTCATTTTCTTCTTTTGATGGATCTTTGATGTTTGCGAATCTCCCAATGTATGCATTTCCAATCATTTCATCTAATGGTGGTTGAGGTTCCTTTTCCTTTTTTGCCACACGCGATTCATTAAAATCCCCTTTCCTCAACCCAATTTCTTGCATTGCATCTCGAAGAAATTGAAGAGCATTAATTATTTCCTAAATAAATTTGCATTGTACTAGGTCTTTTTCAATGGCAATGCAATTTCTTCCTTTTTGCAGGCAACATGCTAGTGTTGTACCTAATTATCAAACAGAAAAAAAAAAAAAATAATGAAGTAAATTAGTATAATGACATATAAATTAAGAAAGAAGATATTGAAATTCAATTCTATATAATAAAACTTACTTGAGCCTGACTGTGTTTTTTTATAAATTTTAACTCTCTCTCCTTTTTCTTCTTTATCTTCATATGTTAGTTTTTTTACAACAGCATCATAAACCAGTACTTGGTTATGACTCTTTCCATCTACCCTATTAAGAAGCATAGAATTATAGCTATCATATTTTGTCCAACTTTCAATATGGATGAACTCACAATCACTTATAATTGGTTGATCTTCACAATTAATAAGATTTGACTTTTTCCTATAACATGAAATAGTAAAAGTTCAATTAACTTGTACCAGAAATGAATTTTTTAACATTAATCAAACATACAATTTCAACGTCTTACCACGTAAGTTGCATCCTTGATTTTGTTTTCCCCTTGAAGCTTGTCAATAACATTGCCAATTGTGTGTCTGAATGAAATGGCACAAATCTCCATAATGGTGATGATGTTACTTCTACAAATCCCACAACCACTTTACTAAGAGCTTAATAAGTATAAAGGTGACTATCATAGTCAATGTTTGGGATATTGAAACCATGGGGAATATCTGAAATAACTAGGGAATAATCCCTTTTAGGTATGAGTTTAGAAATGTCTTCACAGTCACTTTGTATTATTTGATATTGAATATGTCAATCCCATTCCAAATGAAATGAGTAAGATTTGGATCAAGTTCAACATTACTAAGATGTTTCTTTCTCAGTCTTTCGATCTTCATTTTTTCAATAAAGCTTCTTTTACTATCTGGTGCTCTATTTACATCCTTCTTCATATTTAATAAATTAATCAAATATATGTATAAGTTATAAAATAAAAATAGTATACAAATGAATAAAAATGAATTTATAAATCAACATACCTTTTTAAATGCAAGATAAAAATATTTTAGTGTTGATGCAAAACTTGAATCTGGGTAGTTGTGTACAACATCATACAACAATTTAACCATTTGTTCTTGTATTTTCATGTAAACCTTGTGATTGAATAGATAAAGTAAAAAAAGTTAATACAATTATATGTATAACAAATACTACCAAGAATAATATGTTATATTTAAAATAAAATTATAATCTAGAAATAAGTAAAAATAATTCAACAAACTTACTTTTGAAATTCATCACACGTCCAATGATAATTCCCCTGACTTCACATGAGATAATATTGTTTTGACAAGTTATTCATCCTTCACTCCTTGCAATGATCTCCAAGGTGTGATAGTCATATCTTCTAGAAATTGTTTCATTTCAGGACCTAATTTACTGCTACTACATATCAATGGTTTAGACTTTTTGACCTGATGATATTTAATGCCAGTGTTCTCCCACATGCCAAAAATCTCATTTATCAATTCCCATATCTCTCTAGTTATAAATGTAAACTAGAAGATGTTATAAATACTTTTGAATATATCATAATGTCCTTTGTTGCCTTTTGAATTGATTTTTTCCTCAATTTGATAGCCTATTTCCATATAACATTCCTTCTGAAATTCTAGACTAACCTTTACCTTATCCCCACCACACTTTTCTTCAATTTCATTATGAATAAATCTAACATTTTGGATGAAAGCCATAGACATCCTATACTCATTAAATGTAGTATGATCCCATGTCGATAAAGTTTCTTCTCTATCTGATAAACCAACATAAATGATACGTTTCATTATGTCTAAACGTAGGTTATTGGGATATTCCTCCATCAATTTCCTTTGAGATTCTCCATAATGGTTCCCCTCAAGCACATAATAATTGTATTCAAAACATTTTGAATTATAAAATGCTTCTTTGTTGGGAACTTGAACTGGATCAACAATAAGCACATAATCAACCACAAGAGCATATGGATTGTACCTCATCAATGTCTTCCAGTTGTGAACATGCAAATGGTGTGGCTTTCTGATTTGATATTTAAAATGTCCTTCACTTGGATTAAATATTTTTCTGACATTAAGCTGAAATGTACAACCACCCTCAATTAAGTTTATCTTTGTCAAGTGATGTCGAATGGAATTTTGTTTTGTCTTATTAATTCCATCCTCTAAATCATCTCCTAGTGTAACAATTTCCCTGCTTTCTTTTGAATTTTCACTAGGATCTTAATTGTTGTCCTTGACTATTTGAGAATGATCAACTTTTATTTTCTTCCTCCTCTTTTCTTCTAGATAAGTAACATCTTCATCTTCAACTAGAACAAAGACATTCTTGGGCATTTTTACTTTTGGTCTTGTTAGTGCTTGCCAGTCATGTTAGTCACCAATGATCAAATATGCTCTTACAAGGTTTGTTAAGGTTTTGAGGTCAAATTTTATCATTTCATTAGGTTTCAAAATAAAAATTGTTCACTGGATGTTGTGTCTAGGTCAATTTTGCTCCCTTCACTTACTCATGGTCTTCATCACTCATCATGGTCATTGTCTTCTTCAAGGTATCATATCTTCATTTAAGTGTCTTGGGTCATGAAATGGTTAAAATCTTCATTTTAGGTCATGGTCTAGGGTTTCACTCCATATGTCTTCATGATACCATATGTCAAAACAAAAACTTGTCCATCATGTGAGTCAGTGGGTAAAGGGAGTTAGTAGCTTAGGGAAAGAAAAATAAAGGTCAAGGTAATTTTTATTTCAAATAAGACAATGTTGCAGTACACTACCTTGTCTCATCATTTCTCAAAAGGACATATGATGGCATGCTACTACCAAAGAAAAAATAAAATTTCAAGCTACAAAGGAACATCCAAAGCATTAAAAGGATTTCGTTTCAGCATTCACAGGTTTAAGAATCTCCTTGGCAAGTAAGTAAACATCTGGCACCTCTTATGCATCCTTCATTTTGAAGAACTCAATGAAAATCCCTCTCTTAGGGTTTCGTTGTGTCTTTGGTCTCCAAATGCTTTTTCTTCATTTAAGTGAGAAAAATCCTATTTTTTATGTTCCATAACCCCCACACATACCTTATATACCCCTCCCAACTATTTCACATACCCATTCCCTTCATTTCCCTTCATTTTCCCTAAACCCTAGCTCAATGTTGTGTTTTTGCAAATTTCTAAGCTAGGACTATGTTTTGGACTTTCCTACCCCTTCCCCTCACTCATTCCTAGGAATTAAATTTCCCTAAACTCCCTAACACCTATCTCTACCCCCCAATTTTCCCTAAGAATTTAGACAACCCTTAACCCCTTCACTCCCATCCATCTACAAGACTATCCCAAATCCCCTGTTTTTCCTTACAACTAAAACCCTAATTTCTCTCCCATAGAGTTAGGTTTTTCCATCAAGTCTAAATCATATGAAAATAGAGGAAAAAAGGAGGTCAGATCAGTATATATGAGCCAACTTCAACACAAGAGATAATGTATGCACCATTTCTCAAGAAATCATTCCAAGAGACAAATCATTTGTTGCACATAGGCATAGTTTTGCTTCAAATTATGTTTCTAACCAAATCAAGATGAATTTTACAAAAGTGAAAGTGGTTTTTGTCAATAATAGACCAAGGAACAAATGACTTATTTATTTTATACACAGGTGTTATGATATGGGAGAAATTACCAAAATATAATTGCTACAAGTGAGTTGCTCCACTTCTGGGAGTAGTCTTGGGAAACTACATTTTTCTCTGTCATGGAGTGTCCAAATGACTTTCTTGATGATTCAAATGATAAATAGGCATACATATATTTCCAATGAGCTATATAGAGATGAATTTTTATCATGGAAATTCCCTAAAAATTCCTCTCAAAGATAGGCATTGTGCATATCCCTAATGGCACTACGTTTTTCCAATTTTAAGTGACCAACTTCAAACTTCAATTCTGAACAAAGGGGAAACCATTTGAAAATTGGAGGAAATCTTGCTTCCTAACATACCAAATAACAAAAGAAATCTCTTAGTTTTCCCAAATTCGTTATGGTTAGAGAGACATCACTTCATATTTTAGCCCTATGGTTGCATAAAACTCAGAATGTTTTGGTGACTTTTAGCCTATTTTGAAACTCAGAAACAACTATATGCATAGCACCTAGGTGCTACTCTTTTTCTTCAAGAATTCTTTTGCCCAAAAATCACCACAATTGTATAGATAATGGCCTATGAATCTCAGCTATCCAATTTTTCAAACTTGTCAGTAGACAGATTGAGAGAAGATGTCAAAAAAGGGGTCAAAAAGTCAATTTTTGCCACTGTTTTGAAGCAGGCGCTACACATATAGGAGAAGTATTGGGAAAATGAAATTTTCTCTCTGTTGGAGTATCCAAATAACTTTCTTGAAGATTCAAAATACAAATAAAGATCCATATCTTTCCAATGAGCTATAAATCTCTAAATTTGGAGCATGGGAAGGCCTCCAAAATCCTCCCGCAAGTCAGGCGCTACGCATATGTTTGATGGCGTTGCGCATATCTCTCTAACAACTTTTCCTCAGCGTTTCTTTAGCAGATTTCTACTTAATGATGTAATTTTACTATTTCTATGTCTTGTTGATATCATTATGGATAAATTAGTTTAATAAGTTGTCTTTATGTTAACTTAGGCCTCATTAATGAGGAAAAACTCAAATCAAAGTCTAAAAGAAGAGTTTGTATTCAACCCTCTCACTCTCACTTGTTGCTTGAGACATTCTTGAAAACTGTTCCACCACTCATGGATTCGACCCCTGAAGGTGGACAACTGTTTATTTTGGTCTATATGTATCATTTTCTCAGTCAGAGAGAGGGGTTGGACAGCTGAGGAGAAAACTCTTGTAGCTTTGTGCTTGAGCATTTCAAGAAATCAAAAGAATAGTTGCAGCTATTATCTAGGAATTCATGTGCAGTGAGTTTGTGATCTTGTATTTTCTCTGTTATAGTTTCATACAAAAGATATTCATCTTCTCTTTCCATTCATCAATTCTTCAGTGGATTTTCCTTAAGTTTATAAGCATGATTCTTTTAAATAAGATATCTTTTGATGGGATTACCATTATGTGTTATTTTATTTCTTGCTTAATGAATTCATTATATATATTCTCATTAAAACCTCTTATTTCTTCTGAACGCTACACTACACTGACAAACCATAAACCATCACAAAACTATTGCTACCTTTCTCCTTATATCTTTGTTATTGTTACCCTTTTGATCCTTTGACCTAGTTACCTGGTTTTCATCCCTTGTCCAACATCAAAACCCTAAATTTTTAAAACCTACCTGAGCCTAGAATATCTAGCCTAAAATATTTTTATATTCCAGTCAATTTATTGGCTGTGATCTTATAGTGAGATCTCTCTCTGGTTTGGTAGGGTAGTGTTGTGGCCACCAACAACCCCCCTCCTTATTTATTCTAAAATAAGGGGGGACCCTTAGTTATTAAAATCCGAAGAATTTAAAGTAGCATTTAAATTTCTTTTTCCCAAATAAAGTTACCATCATAAGCTTAGGAAGCCACCTTGGAAACTCTTAGAATCTAAGTTTATGATAAGGTAAAAAATTACCCGACCAAGGGAAATCACATCGCAAGAAAATAGCGGGATGCCACCTCACAAACACAATCCCAATATTCACGAGATAACGATAACGACCAAATATCGCATCGCATTCAGCATAACTTACTTAAAACACTTCAAGAGATCTGCCAATGTGCGATGCCGCCGATCGCAACATCGCATCTCGCAAGGAACAGGTTAACAAAAAATTTGTCATACATAATATTCCTGCGATTTGCGATATTGCGATATTACGATATTGTGGTTCTGCGATGTTGCGACTTTGCGATTTCGCGATCTGCGATATTTGGACATTATGATTCTACAATTTTGCGATTTTGTGATTTCGCGATCTGCGATGTTGCGGTAGCAAATCGCAAAATCGCTCCATCGCAAATCTTTCGGGCTTGTTATTCAAGAAAAGTAGTTTCCCTAAGCTGACACATGGTTATGCACTTTAAATGCTAATAAAAAGAATTAGCTGTCAGCTATTAATAGAATATGGGTGCGTGCTCTTCAAAGAACATTCCACGTAAGGTGGTATATTTGGTGTGTCTGCAGCATTTAAAACTTTCCCATCACCCTTCCTTGTCATTCAATTTCACCTCACTTGTGAATTGCAGGCACGGAGAGAAAAGGACTATACAACACAATACGCAGGCTGAAATGGGAAAGAAAAGCAAAGCCCCGAGCTCCGAAGAAGAGAAAATGGCACCCTTGTATATAGACACAGCTTGCAACAGAGACGCGGGGATAGCTACGTGGGAAGGAATGTATAACATGCTCGAAGAGGAAAATCCCAGAGTAATGGAGGTTACAGCTGTCATAGGTTCACAAAGCTCTTCTGAAGCATCCCTCACAGAGCTAGCTTGCTCATTCTTACATCGGATAGCAGCAAGGCCAAGAATCCTCCCATACACGGACATGGTCAAATGGATATTGGATAACACAGAAATAAAAAATAGACAGTTCAAGGTTCATGGTCAAGGACTCATTGGTTCATTTGTCGCACAGGATTTAAAGCTTATGTATCATCTACCAGAACCACAGGTAATCTACAACAGACAGTTTACAGAGAATTTTGTAAAAGAAAATCCGGACCTGGCAGAAACTACCAAAGATTGGTCTAGGAGAGATGAGCCGCTCAAGAAAGACAAACACGGTATGTACAGTACTGGTGCCCTTACCTCTCCATACTACTTTGTTGCTGCCATGCTCTGTAGAATATTTGGAATGCCAGATATTAACAAATTCTCATGGGAGTGGCTTCCATTATTGGATGCCACCACAAATGCCACCATTGTAGATTGGGCCAGAGTTTTGTCTAATAACCTGGCCACAGCCATTGGCAATTACCAGTCCAAAAGAGCTACAGCTCAGAGGATTTATCCTCCTTTTTACCTTTCTGCATATATAATGGACGCAATATGTTATATTTCTAAGTTTCCTGTTATGGGTTGGAAGTGGACAACACAAGACCCTCTACCCATTCATGTATATCACAAAGAGTTATGGGACTCTCAGTTCGTCCCATATTTTTACCAAATTTGTCATGGATTTATGTTGCCCTTGTATAGAATTTTGTATGATAAAGACCCTCCGAGATGCTCGCCTGAAGCACAAGTAGACATCCTCACTGTCGCAAGATGGTTCGAGGAAGAAATGTTTACTTATGTCAGGGTTTTTGGAAGTTTGGTACCCCCTCATGTCCTGCCTGTATATATTCCTGATAAACTCTTAGCCCGAGAGATCACCTACCAAACCTATGGAGAAGGAGGCCTAGCTAAAGAATTAAAAGACAAAAAGAAGGCTATATGGCCACAGTTTCCTATAGCCTGTGGGGCCTTCTCGCTATTTGATGTAGGTCACGCCTTTGCAGAAGTAAAGAATATCACATGCTTACAGCTCTTCAAATTCACTGCAAGGCCATTTGACCCTTATGAGGTCGCCCACAATTTTACAACAGTAGTCAAGATAAAGGTATTCTTCGGAGAAAAAGATTTATTTGATGATTTATTTCAGCAGAAAAACACATTGGAAGAAATTCTGCACACAACCCAACTGCAACAACCCCCAGAAGAATTCCAAAGGTTCAAAACATACAAGGAAAGAAGGCTAGCCAGTATTCCTTTGGAAAAGCTATGCTTAAAACCGCCAAGAGAGCCAACTCCAAGTGTCAGTCTCAGTGGAAGTTCAAGTACCAACGGATCTAAGTCTAAATCTGAAAAAGAAGTGTCTGAACACTCTAAAAGGTCCTAAAATGAACTAAATAAGAACGAAGGGTCAGTGAATGATACTGCCCAGTCAAAAGAGCTTCTACACCAGCAGGTTATTGCCTGCCCCCAAAGAAATCCTCTCCCTCTAGTCATCCAAGCACCACCAGTCACAGCTGAATTAGATAAAGAATGGGAAACCTTCAATGACTTGATCAATTTTGAAGGACAGACCATGAAGACAAATGTCAACGATGTACAGATAATAAAAGAAGTACTCACGGGGAACAGTTAGCGAAGCCTCAGATGTGGAGCATATTCCTATTTCTCCATCCTTTGAGCTTGTACTAAAAGTAGAAGAAATCCCTCCCCTAGATGTATTTTATAGCCCACAGCATAAAGCGGTAGTAAGAAAGCAGAGAAAGAAAAGGAAACTAGAAAGCACTCTCTCTCAAAATACAAAACAATTGGACGTCTTGTGGAAATATCCCACAAGCAATCCCACAGAAAATCTCACCAAACTATCTCAGATTGCAGGAGCATACGCCTCCGCTACAATCGACAAAGCATATGAAGTACAACAACTGCTAAAAGAAAGGTAAGAGCATATACAAGTACTACAACAACAATTGCAACAAGCCCATGTCAATAACGAAGCACAACAATAGCTTGAAAAGTTGCAACAGGACTTCCAGTAGATGTAGTTAAGCTACCAGAAAAGTTTGGATGAGAAAGGAAAACAGTTACAGGATTTGAGAGAGATGCACAAGGACAACCTGAAGCTCAAAGAGTTCATCACAGAGTCCATTTCCCTGAATGAGCAATTACTACAGCAGTAAGAAACATTGGGCCAAAAAATATCACAGTGGAGTCATTATTGCGAAATTAGTGATAAAACCACTAATCAAGTAGTAGACTTGCGGAGCGACTACGATCTGATTGACAAACGAGTGACTGAGTATTTGGTATGGCAAGAGACAGAGGAGGGTAAAAGAGCAGGTGCACCAAGGATTAATGAAAATCGCAAGGAAATTCTCTTTAACAAATGGGACGAGCAAATCAAGGGAGCAGAGCAAGCAGCTGAAGGAGTAGCCACGGCGGCAAGCAGACTTATTGATTGTGTAAATGAAAATTTACACAGGGAAAATTTGATTATAGAGACCACCCCGGGGTACTTACCAAATGCTCAACAGCTAGAAGCAGATTGGAAACAGAGAGCTCAAGAAAAGGCTAATGTAATCCAAAGGCTAAGTAAGTTAAATTGGGATTGTTACTGGACATACTTGGTAAAGCCACATAGCCAATGGATGACTGTTAAGTGCATTATAAATTCAACCGAAAATATGGTGCCAACTCTCATAGATTCTGTTTTCTCAGCCCAGTTGAAAGCGGAAGTCAGCCACCCAAATCTCCTTAAACAGATGCTGCATACATGTGATTTCAGAGATCAAGCACAGAAATAGTTTAATTTTAGTTTTAATTTCGTTTTATTTTCCTGAAAAAAGGACAGTCATTTAAACCGCATCCTTTATTTTTGTAATAATTTATATTTAGAATTATTCAATAGTATTTAAACCATTCTCATGCATTTAGAGAAGGGTCCAGAAATTTATCAAAAACTTGTCCTCAGAACATGCACTTTTGCACCCTCAGAGGAGGTTTTGGTGAATGAATGGAATAGGGTTTATTTGATATTTGCATTTGATATCTGCTACTGATGTTGCACTTCTGTACTCTTAGTAGATGTTGAATCAAGGAGAGATAAATCAATTATTGCTTGAAGCTCATGAGTAGGACTAGTTATAAATGGTACTTTTATCTCTTAACCATTTCTGCTTATGCGTTAAAGTGATATTCAATTTTCAGCTATTTATATGTTACAGCATGAATGTCTGAGTTATCATTTGGCACTTTTGTACGGTGATAACTATTTGTTTATGTTTAGTGTATGAATAGCTCATTTATGCAATAAGTTTTAACAGCGGTTTTGTCTAACTTCTTATACGAAGTAGCTCATTTTTATCGAATTCTTTTCTTATGATAGTTGAATGATCTTTATTACCAGTTATTGTTTGAAATCTTTTTAGATCGCATAGAAGAAAGATCACACCCCGAGTTAGCATAAATTTCGATGTTTTTCTGTTTGTTATAATACAATAGCATAGCATTATATTAGATAGAAGTATTCCATTTAGAATAGAAACACCCATCTTTCTCACATACACACACTGAATTGGGAAACTGGTCCCATATCCCCAGTCGGACGCGCTATACCAAACGGATAAGGAGCTGCCAACCAAGGTCCGGACCTGGCGGGTATCCCTCTTGTTGTCGACCCGATTTTCAGGGCCTTCAACAAAAAGATAACTTATTTTTTTTATTAGAATTAAAAACATGAAGAAGTTGCTTTCAATGTAGTTTTCATTGGACCAAAATCATAATTTATTCAATCACAATTAAAGAAAGCAGTACTAGAAGAAAATAATGATTTATGTTCAAGGAAACGAAAAAGTGGACCAAATCCATCGGGAATGAGAATGATAATGTGTATTTGCAACGATGATTGTTCTCTTTATATTTTAGATTTCATGTGATCTAAATTTAAACATGGGACACAACAAATTATAAACCATAAATACAAAGATGCAGTAGAAATAACACTTCGTTTCATTAATATCAAATACTGAAATATGCTTACAAATAGAATGAAAATAAGGCTATCTCAAGCGATGGTAGTTTATCTTTAAGAAGAGATGTGGTGGTTGCATGCCTCTGAACTATGTTATAATGAGGCTTGAGGGTCTATTTATTATTGATAAGTAATGGAAAATCCCAAACATCCAAAAACCTAACCCTAGGAGATGGAACGCCAAACTATGGACCCCATTGGGGTAAATTGGTACATCAACTTCTTAGGGTCATAAGTTTGGCATATGATCTTCGTTTGATGCGTATGGTACCTCCTTAGAAATATTTATTTGGGGAATACAACTATTAACATCAAATACTGAGTTAACAAAATGTATTTTCCATAGGTGATTTTCCCAAAAAAACGTCGTTTAGGGCCTCAAAACGACTCCAGAAGTTGAGGACTTGAAAAAGTTCCAAAAATAGTAAATTGTGCTACAATTAACGAAACTGAAAATATGAAAGAAAAAATGGTGGGGATCCAAGGGAGTAGGTGAGTGGCCACCAATATCCACCTGGATGATTCCTCCCCCCTAACGAAGCAATATTCCCCATTGCGTTGAGTTCCTCCATGAGATGAGGAAACTTCTACTGAACTTGGTCCCTAGTGAGCCACTTACCCTAGTGAAGGAGTTAGCCTGCTTTGACAAATCGATATAGTTGGATTCTTCTCTATTCAGTTTTGGCTTGTTCCATGCAGTCTAGATTTAACTCTATAAGTGTGAGTTTTTCTACAATGTCTAATGTGTCCAAAAATGGTAGGAAGTATGGTTGAAGGTTGTCCACATTGAACACTAGGTGTAGGGGAAGGAATGGGGGAATGTTGAGCTCAAATGCATTGTCTCCCACAACCTTGGTAATGGTGTAAGGACCATATCGGAGTGGTCTGCATTTCCGATAGGTTCAGGTAAGGTGTTCCTTCTATAAATGCAACCAGACTTTGTCGCCCACCTGAAACTTGTGTGGTACCCAATGTTGATCATGTTTCTACTTGTAATTGGCATTTTATTTGTCCATAATTTCGTGGACCTGTTGGAGGATGCATTGAATTTTCTTAATGAAGTTGTTTGCCTTGTCGACTTCGGATTGGACATGAAATGAATCTACATGAGTAGCTACAAATGGTATGGCCACATCAATGGGACATAGTGGCTGGAATCCCAAGTCAACCTGAAAAGGGTTGTCGCCAGTCGAGTTGTGAAGAGCGTAGTTATAGCTGTGTTGGACATAGGGGAGGCTCTCATCACATGTCAATGGATGATTTGAGTTGTACATGCACAAAATGTGTACGATCATCCTGTTGACGACCTCTGTCTAGCCATCAGTTTAGGGATGGAAAGCTGTGGACTTAGTGAGCTTGATGTCCAACATTGACCAGAGACCGAACCAAAATGTATTGACAAAACTCTTGTCCCAATCTGATATGATAGACTGTGGGATCCAAAAGTGTACCCACACTCATTCAAAGAAGAGTTTAACAGTGGCTTCTGCTACGACATTCTTCTTGCAAGCCACCATAATGGCCAACTTCAAGAATCTATTGATAAGCACAAAATCACAATCATTGCCATGCTTAGTAGAAGGAAGGCTTGACATGTAATCCATGGAGATGGATTCCCAAGGTCAACTAAGGGTAGGTAGTAGAGTGTAGAGGCCTTGCTTCTTGATGGTTAGTTTGGAAATGATGCAGGCGGTGCAGGATCTGATGTACTTCCCGACATCCTGTTGAAGATTCTGCCAATAGAAATACTTATTTAATACAACCAATGTTTTCTCGACTCCTAAATGCCAAACGACTTGACTGTAGTGTGCTTCCAAAATAATCTTGGAACGCTCACTTGAAGGAACATAAAGGTATCCCACGTGGCATAACAGTGCATATTGGAGGTGAAAATATGGAACTTGATGACCCTCCAAGAGCATATTGTATGTGTGGCCTTATTTTAGGTCACTTTTGTAGAGAAGTGGCCAATTAGAAGTCTCATTCCCATAAGAGTTGACCACGGTGGTTGACGCCATGATCAGTGGTCAGCTGAGGTAGTATGCAACATTATTAGTGGTGCCCTTTTTGTACTTTATATTCAAATGGAACTATTGTAGGTATGTGGACCACTTTTGATGGAAATCATTTTGCAACTTCCCTTGCATCTATACAAACTGCAGGGGTTAGTGTTCTATGTGGATGAACATTTCCTACCCCAAAATGTAATGGTTCCATTGTCGGCATGCTTGCATAATGGAATACATCTCTTTTACATAAGTGGGATACTTCTAAACTGTGTCTGAAAGTGTGTCACTGTGATATCCCATTAGGTGTCCCTGTTGAGTAAGGATTGCCCTGATAGCATAGTAAGAGGCATCTATCATGATCTCAAATGGTTGTTGCAAGTCTGGTAATGTGAGCACTGGTCCAAAGCAGAGGCGATGTTTCAACTCTATGAATTCCTTCTACTGAAATTCAGACCAAAAGAATTTTTCTTTCTCTCCTCCCTTGGTGACTTGACTCAAGGGCCAAGTGATATGAGAGGACCCCAACATGAACTTACAGTAGAAATTCACAAGACCAAGAAAGCTGTGGAGCTATGTCAAAGTGTTTGGGGCTAGCCAATCTTGAATGACTTGGATCTTGGTTGAATCCACATGCACCGCCCGTCCATTAATAATGTATTCTAGATAGTAAACTTGGGTCATGCCAAAATTGAATTTCTCCAATTTGGTACACAACTTGTGTTGCCTAAGTGTTTGGATAATTGGTCGGATGTAGTGGAGGTGCTCTTCCCAAATTTGGCTGAAGATCAGGATGTCATCCAAGTATACCACTACAAATGAGTTGGTGAATGGCCACAAGATGTCATCCATCATCCTCATGAAGGTTGCAGGAGAATTTGTCAACCCAGAAGGCATAACCTGCCATTTGAAAAGGCCCTCCTTGGCTTTGAAGGCAGTACTCCACATATCAAAGGGTTCGATTGGTACCTGGTGATATCCAGAATTCAAGTTGATCTTACTAAAATATTTGGCCCCCTTGGGTTGGTCCAAAAGGTCATCAATCCATTGGACCAGGTACCTATTCCATATAGTGATCTTGTTCAACGCTCAATAGTTAATACATAGTCTCCAAGTCCCATCCTTCTTCTATACTAACACGATTGCACTCCCACAGGGTGATGAACTCAACTAGATGTGACATTTCTACATCATCTCCTGAATCTGCCTCTTGATTTTTTCATTCTCTAGAATAGAGCACCAATAGATTGGTCCATTGGGAAACAACATACCTAGGGTCAAATCGATGGAGTGCTTGACCTGACAGTGTAGAGGCACCCCTGCGAGGGAGGTGAAGATGTCCTCGTATTCCTCCATGACCTTGTCCATATATTGTTGTCATAAGAAGGGGCCCTGTCTAGAGGTTGTGGTCACCATCTTCTTCATTCCCTAAGGGCGTATCATTAGGAAAACATATTTCTCAATTTTGGAAATGAGCTTACTACATTGTTTTGTAGTAATAAAAGAGATCGTAGTAGGCAGTGCTACCTTTGGTATCCTATACAACTTATTTCCGAAGGTAACAATAACAATGTGAGGCCTTGACTCATACATGACATGTCACTTCTAGAAGTATGGTTGGCCTTATAATACATCACAACATCAAGAGGAAATATTCCACATAATACCTAATCCATGAAGGGCTTGATGTTGTATGGAAGGCGGTACTACTGGCTGACACGAAGAACCCATCCTTAGTGAAGCCACCTGATGGTGTATGGTTGTGGGTGTGCTATGGCTAGTAAGCCTAGCCACTTCATGAACTATGTTGAAATGAGGTTCTTTTGGCTCCCACTGCCGACAATAAACTATAGAAGGGAACCCTTTACCCACATCTAGGAGTGGGAGAGGCACTCCTCCCACTGTGGATCTTCGGGTTCCTCCTTCTGAATCTACCCGGTGGCAACAATGACATTGGGCTTCGTATCGATAATCTGCTTCCATTTGTCATTCCCCTTGTTGGGTTCTGACTTAGAGTCAAAACATGCATCTGATTCAAAATACTTCAACTTGGCCACCAGTGACTGCTTGGCCCAACACTCACTTGTGTTGTGAGTGGAGCTCTTATGGAACTCACACCACTTTCCCGTGTCCTTCTTTGGCTTTGCAGTATTATTCTTTTCTTGTAGCTTTCGTAGGTTGTCTTGGGTCATCCTACCTTGGCTTTGTCTTTAGTTCTATGATTTGGGGGCACCTTTCCCTTACTTCGGATTCATAGATCCAAAGTCTCACTTTTTCTTTTTAAGCTTCTCCTCCATCTTGACAACTTATTGGTATGCTGCGCCAAGCAAGGAGATATCCAAGAACTCCATCTCATCCTCGATGTACCTATGTAGGAAGCCGAAGTACTTGAGTACCAAATGTTTCTTAGAAACCTTGATACCAAACTTCGTAGGAAGGGTATGAGAAACATTGGTAAACTCTGACATGTCTTGGTCCTTTCCTTGCCACAACATGGTCCACTTTATGTATTTATCCTCATAGCTCCCAATAGGGTTGTACTGCTCCTTGATGGCATCCTAGGACGAATTCCAAGTGGGTGTAGCTAAAAACAATCAGGGAATAATTTCATCCTTGTCCTCACAGTAGGTTTCCCACTAGTCCTTGACATGGGGGGCAACTTTAAGAAGAGAAAAAGAATTCTTTTCTCAGTTGGAAAAATCATGAACATAAAAATATCCTTCTAGTATTTTTAACCATTTATCTATGTTGTTTGCATCTATTTGGCACTCAAATATGGGAATTTTAAATTCTACTTGTACCTTAAAAGGAGTGGTGTCTCTAGAGTGGCTACTGGATGTCAATGCGCCATTGGTTGGCAACTGTTAAAGGATCTGGGAAAAGTTATCAATCATCGCATTCCTTTGTTTCTGGAGGGCCTCCTTAAGCAATATTTGATAGGATCTTCTACTCCCTCATCTTTATTTTCTTTCCCCATTGGATGCCGTCAAGATTTGTGAGGCTAGTCTTGCAAAGGTTCGACCAGTTCAAGCCCTAATTCCTTATATCTTGACCTCGTTTGGGACATGCAAAGAAAAATAGAGAAAGAGAAGACCACTCTAATACCACTGATCCAAATTTAAATAAGAACACAAAAAATTACATATATAACCATAAATACAAATATGCAGAAAAATAACACTTCATTTCATTAATATCGAATACTCAAATATGCTTACAAATCAAATGGAAATAAGACTAGCTTGGGCGATGGTATCTTATGTTTTAAAAGAGATGTGGAAGCTACATGCCTCTGAACTGTGTTACAATGAGGATTGAGGGCTTAGTTATTATTAAGAAGCAATGGAAAATGCCAAACATGCAAAAACCTAACCTTAGGAGATGAAATACCAAACTATGGTCCCCGTTGGGGTAAATTGGCACATCAACTTCTCGGGTTTGTAACTTTGGCATACAACCTTCATTTGACACGTATGATACCTCGTGAGAAAGATATCTCTAAGGACTACAAGTGCTATAAAAAAAAAAAAACTCAAGTAGACAACACATATTCTCCGCTAGTGATTTTCACAATAAAAACGTCGTTTAGGGCCTCAAGATAGCTCCAAAAGTTCACGTCCCAAAAAACTACCAAAAATAGTAAATTGTGCTACAATTAAGGAAAATGAAAAACTGAAAGAACAATGGTGGGGGTCCAATTGGAATAGGTGGGTGGCCACCAATATCCACTTGGATCATTATGTGAACTTGTGATTTTCATAAAATGTCAAGAATCAAGGCCAAGACCCAAACAATCTAATGCATATGTGTAGATGTAGAGGTCTTGAAAATTTTCATGCTAAATATAGAGTGATATATCAAAAATCAAATAGAAAATAAATCAAACATGATTTATCCAAGATCCATTATCTTTTCCCATTCCAAATTCTTTACTAATTGTTACATTACCATTGTGGTTTCTCAAGGTTTCCTTGAAAATCAAATGAAGATGCACACTAAAAGATGACTGAGATAATGAAACGAGCATTCAATAGTGGGACAAAGGCAAAAACATAAACAAACCACAGGTGATTAAATTTTCGTTAGCCATGAAGAATTCTAGGAAGAGTAAAAAGAGGCCCAAGTGCACACACCATGAAGAATTTATATCCTTTAATTCACAGTCATATTAAGAAATAAAAGCTTGGGATATGATAAAATTGTAATTATAAATACATCCAAGCTTTCAAACATCATGACAACCTGATAAGTCAAACTATATAGTAATGGATGAATTGGCGAGAGGCCAACAATATTATATAATCTGATATCTCACTAGTCTAAGAATTTAAAAGGCTAAGAACAGAGAGAAATGGAAATCTTGGAAAAATGAATAACAGAGGATCAAAACTGCAAGATTTACGAGTTAGAGGCTTTGAGTCGTTTCGGTAGAAATGAATGTGACTAAATTAGATGTGAGATGAATGAGTATGATGCAATGGTTCAACTCAATTAAAAAATTATAAGATTTAGGATGGGTAGAGATAAAATCATGGATATGATTATTTTATGTCTTCTTGTAAGATTTTGGAGCAAATTTCCTTTGCTTATCGGCCTTCTTTAATTTAAAATGCGAGAAGTCGTAGACCCATGACAAATCTAAATAAGGAATGGTTAAGCGTTCAATTTCAGTTACATTAACAATTATTAGTTCATCTCATGCATTTGTGAAGCAAGGAAATATAAACATAAGCAACAATATAAGATACCAAGATTCTGATGAAAAACCAAATACTTCTCTGAACATGTTGTAGATTGTAAAGGGTTTATTTCTTGCTTTATTATAAATCCAACTAAATTTTCTTATATACATCAAGTCTCCAAATCAAACTAATAAAGACCTGTAAAAGGAAGCAAAACATAAATAAGAAATAAACTAATAGAAAAGAGAAATTGACAACAGATGAAGATGAACATGTCAATGCATACCTGGAGGAAGTTTCACTATAAATTTACCTCATGAATCTTCAAGTTCTCCCATTCGTTTCTCAAAATTTGCATATGTTCAAAATCATCTACTTATTCAATATAAATTAAAATGCTAATTAATGAGCTTTCAATTTGCATCTGCTTCATATTTACATTCAGAGACAAGAGTGGTGAAAGTGAACCTGTAGGATACTTGTGAATTGAAAATTTGGTATCCTAAAAGATTGTCAGGCCATAACAATTATTTGGAACTTTGCCATATATGATTTTATAACAAAAACATTTTCAGCAATGTGATGAGGTTTTACAAAACCAAGACAATTAAGTGAATCACAAGTATATATGATCCAACAATACAAGAAATTTGATATTTTCTAAGCCGCTTTGTGAGAAAAGGGAATGCCAAGGGAAAAACTTGGACTCATTACTTGCTTATTGAAAATCTGCAATAATAAAATAACTACAAAGATGAAAGGAAGCTAAATCTAAACTAATATATTGCTAATCCTAACTGAATGAAAGAAAACATGACTAAGTATAGTTATACTTCCAATGTAACCATTCTTTCATTTTAACTCATGCATGTATGTACAGGTCAATGAACATGAGTATAACTGCAACTAAATTATTAAAAGAAAAATTCAACCTACTATGTACACCTATTAACAAACTTGGAAAAATAATCTTATTTACAAAATTATTACCTTGAAATTATTCCAACCAAATGCTTACAGGGTCATAAAAAATAACATGTATTTCCATTGATTCTTGAAATTAATTTGGAGGAAGAAAAGGCAACATGCCAACATTGAATGATATGCCTCCAAATGTTGTAAGGTATTGTAAACTAGCGGTATTGTGTACAAGAAAGAGTGTATGAAAAGAAATCTTTAAAAATGGAATTCCCATATTTTTCCTAAATGAATTAACAAGATGTAGATCAGAATTAAATGGAAACTTTAGAAGACCTCTGGAAAAATTAGATTGTTGACCAAATTGTAATGTTACACTCTCATGTGCCAGAGTTCATGAAAAAATCAATTTAAAGAAAGACACGTGTCGATCTAAAATGATAACAAATAAAAATAAGAGATAATATTTTGTTGTTGACCATGGTTAAAATGTTTCCATTTATTACCACGTGCATTTATTAATGCATGTGATGAGTGTTGAATGTTGAAAGTTCCAACACAATTTACTTAGAAGTTTAAAAATGAAATCCGAAAGAAAAACAAATTCAAATTGAGAGAATTGAAAATGAAACAAATTAAAATTTACATTAATGTTATAAGTAATAGTACAACATGGATGGCCCATGGGGCTTTCGATTGACAGTGAATGGGTGCACTGTTAAGGCACTCCTTGCGATAGGTGACTGGTTCAAATCCCCCATGGGTGCTTACCTACCAAAAAAAAAATAGTACAACATGGATGGAACTCATTTGAAAATACTTCTTTCCCGCAATTATTAATATAAATTATAAAGTTAAACTCATTGTTTGCATTATTTTGTGGGAATGAGAAGCTTTCAAGCTTATGATCCAAAAATGGTACTTTATCATCCCAAGAATAAAAATTTGGGATATGTCCTTGATTACCAAAATTACTATGATAATTGAATGTTTGAAAATTAAAAGGGACTAGAATAAATCCTTGATTAGAGTTCTCTTTATCTTAAAAAATAGATTCACCTAAGTAATAAGACAAAACCATCTTTGAAGAGAAAAGAGGTTGAGATTTTTTGTTTTCCAAGTCATCATCATAAGTAACTTTATAAATGTTATTTTCCTCTAAATTAAATAAATCAGAACTAGACAAGTAATTGGATATCAAATAAAAGAATCTTCACGATTATTGATTGAGTTATTGATTAAATTTTTCTACCAATATCATAAATTAATAATTCATTATTAATATCAGTTCCTTTTTTTTCTAAACTTAAATTTGTATTTAAAAGAATTGTTGATTGATTATGAATTAAATTATTACTTTTAAAGACATCATGGTAGAGATAAAAATAAGAAGTTGTAGATATATACCAGAAGGTTTCTCTATGCATAGATGATTTTTTATTTTCCAAAATAGACAATTCAATTTTTTCATGCATTTCATCGATCAACAATAGACTGTGTGTTGTCGACATTTTCTAGTTGATTAAATTATTGTTGATTTCTGCTAATAGATCATGCATATTCTTGAATTTCTACTTGATCAACATTATGTAAATTTGGAGCAGTTCTGGCTTAATGATTATCATCTGTAATTTTAATTTTGGAAGAATCAAAGTTGTCATTTTGAGAAATTGAATCATTATAAAAAAAGAATAGACTTTTTGGTTCTTTATAGTTATCACATGACAAAGACACTAAATGCTTGAACCATCAAATTAATTGGAATTGGGAAGGAAAATATTTGGACTAAAATTGCATTAAAATTAATTTAAATCTAACATAAAACAGATTCAAACTCTCACCTTCCATCTTACAAAATTCTTTCAATTGATCACACACCTTTTCGTAATCATATTCATGAAATGCATGAAGGAAAATATTTGAAAACGTGGTCTGATCTATGTACAAAGGCAACTAGAAGAGATAAACATAGTCTTTGGCTTTTCCCGTCAAAGTAACAGTGAAAATCCTACAAATAACACCTTTGTCAATATTGAAATTATTGCAACTTTAAAATAAATTGAAGGAGATGATTAAAAGAAGATGTGTTACCATTGTACTTTACCTAAGACAAGGTTTGGACTGCCTTTATCAGAGTGGTTTTTAGATGAGTTCCAATAATGAAACTCCAAGGAGGTATTTTACATGGAGCCATAGTAATAAAAAAAAAAAATTAAAGAAAAAATTAGTGAGAGACACAATTTTACTATGGCCCCCTTTCTAGCTCCAAAAATGTTGTAGACTCGAAATGTCTGTCTCAACATTAGAGGAAAGCCACCTAGTTGGGACCTTAGAAAAAATCCTTTTCCATTTGAAATGATGGTTCCAATTAGTTAAACTAGGTCTAGTAACCTTCTCTTTGTCTATGTTAGTTTAAAGTATGTTTTTTTCTTACCAATAGAGAAGAGCCACTAGATCATCCCTCTTGCTGAGCTCAGGCAAGAAAGTGATCCTTAAGCTCATCTAGGGCTTAGTCAAGCCATAACTAAAGTTTTTCCTCTTTGATAAGAGAAATTCTAGAAATGTAATGATTAATATAAATGAAAACTAATCCTAGAATGCAAGAAAAATTAAAGAAATCCTAAGCCTATATTAATTAGGAAGACGTATATATAACCCAACCGAGAGAAAAGTAATTAAATGATTGGGATTTCAACATGCTTGGTTTTAGGTGAATATCTAGTTAATGAAATAGTTCTATTAGCTGATATTATGATTACTAAAACATGTTCTATTTGTAGATCATTTAACAATGAATAATTGACTCTCAAAACTAAGAAAAAGTTTTCATAATTTCAATAGTAATTGAATCGACTTTTGATGACAAATTTCTAAGTAAATAGTTACTTAGAAATCTGATTTAAATATTTGAGCAAAGAGAAATTAATAACAGATCTATGTGACTATGAATTAGATAGTTAATCCAAAAAGACCTTCATATTTACATTAAAAAATAGTGTTCAACATGAAATATATTTTATGCAAATATGTCATTAAAAAGATGAAATTTGCCTTAAAAATAATAGTATTTAAAATAAAAAAATGATTAAAACATGGTCTCTTGCTCTATTCATTGAATTGATCTCCAACAATCTTTCTCAAATCATAAACTCTGCTACTAAAAGAAAGAGCTGCAATAGTGCAAGATCTTCTCCGAATACAAAGTCTATAATTGAAAAAGACATTTCCTAATTACTCAGACCTAAGTTTTATCCCCCTACTTCTACAACTTGAAAATCCCTTAATATAGTGCTCCAGAATTACAATATTGTAGAAGAGAGGAGCCATTTTTCTCCGTTCAACAAAAGCCCAATTTATAATTACAAAAGAGAATTAAGCTAAGAGAAATGTTGGAGAATAAATTTGCTCCAATAAATTTATTGGCCAAAATTTTATTTCCTCTCTTTTTGACGCAATTCTATTGATTAAAATATGTTATTCTTCATCTCCTCAACTACTCTCCTACCACAACCAATTGAAATTCAGAAATTAAAACCAATTTGGTGAACAAAAATCCATTCTCAACAAATTGTTAAAAAAATAAAAATAAATTGAAATCTAAAAAAAATTCGAGATGTGATTGCTTTTGTTGAGTCTGATTTTTCTTCTGACTAATGTTGGAGGAGGAATGAGTAACAATAATTTTCTAAAGCTAAAAGAATTTGGCCAAATCAACATAAAAAGAAATAATTTTGTTTCAAATACGTCACTTTTCTTTCCACTAGATTTGTGGATTATTAAATAATAATATTTTCTAAAACTAATCATTCCATATTGTCCTCCTTTGTCTTATATTTCCAACGAGCTATTGCGGGCTTAATTTGGTTGAGTAAATCTCTAGATATGACTCTTCAAAGGTGAGGTGCCAAAATAATCCGAACTCTGGAAAATGTCATGCGTGACCTAAAATTTAGAAATTATAATTAAATGTTATATTCTAATAATATACAAGTAACATTAAATTAATATCTAATTAATAACATTTGTAATTATTTATACACATTCTATTTAAAAACATTAACTAAATTACAAAACTAAAAAAACAGAGTTCAAATTAACTTGCAAAATCTCGATATGATTCCATATAAAACTTAAATTATCTACAAAAATATTATTTAGGAAGATGTTAATTAAAATATAAAGATTATATTAATAAAATACATTATTTAACATTATCATCATATTATATTCACATAATTACATAACTAATATGAAATAAATTCTCTATATGTTAAGAAACTTTCATACAAACTTTAATATAAAAATCAACGTTTTATAACCAATTCTACTAAAGCTATGAGGGACATTGGAGGTGAAGTGAAACATCGAACATTAGAAGAATGGAGCCATCTGATATAAAAAATATTAGAGAGTAAGCCATATTGTAAGTGACATATCGGGGAAATCATATCGGAGGTTTTAGGAACTAACTTCTGATAATAAAAAAAATTTGATAAAGGGGTTTAATTGAAATATCAGATGTATCGAAGGTGTGGGATATCAAAGGTGTGAGATATGAGAGGTGTCACATAATAAAACTTATGATAATGAAATTTTTGATATAATAAATGATTGTTGTGGGTCCACGAGATTATTATATTCATTTATATAAAGGCCTGCGAGACTTGTAATAAACCTTGGTAAAAACCCCTTTAATGTGTTTATATTAATAAAGTAGTCATCGGGGAGGCCATATGAGAGATGAGTTTTATAATAAATTTCTAAAAAGAGAAGTTATGATATAATAAAGTTTCGATGAAAGTCTTTTGATGGAGCTTTGACTTTATTAGTGAGGGTTTATAGGTTTATGTTTATCGTAATTTTTTAAAGGTGCAACTCCGATATATGGGTTTCGATATTAGATGTGTGCCAAAGAATTGTTAGAGTGGGGGTTATAAGGTGAAGTGGAGCCTACGTGGAGTGGGTCCCATCCATAAGCTTGAGCCACTTGGTAATAAAATTCCTAAACTTAAAAATTATATCCACTTTGGAGAATGAATAATTTCAGGATTTCGAGAGTATTAAGAATTGAAATTTATATCAACTTCCGAGATATAAAACACATCACTTAATTGTTCTACATTTTGACTACGATAATTTTGTAGGACCATTAGAAAAAATTAATAAAAAATAATGTTTACAATCAGTGACTAATTTATTTGCAGGAATTAAAATAACATACATTTTGTACATTTTTTAGTCCTGGCGGTAAAAATCATCAAAATTCGGCAAAGCACCATTTGCAAACCATGTAACCAAATGAGATGAAACGAGGACCAACGAAAAGATTGTGAAAAGTCAAACTCAATAAAGCAATCAAAAAATAAATCCGAAGAAAACAAAAAAATGGCAAAATTGTAGGACACTCAACCAAAAGAAAACTTAAAAAGGTGATTTAGCAAAAAATTTATGGAAAGGCCCCCCGTTATTTGAAATAAATTATTAAAAAATGGGTGTGTTGAATTTTTTCTTCAACATATCCCTGGAGTAACATATCCTTCTTGACAACCATAAACTCCACACATTTCTCCACCATTTCCTTAGTGTATACTGAAACCCTGAAGCCCTCCATCAATTACACCATCCACTACACCCGAGTGTACACTAGGGCGAATGAAAATGGTTAGGACCCTAGTCTCCCAAACTGCAAGGAATATAATAGTACAACACATCAACAGGGTGAATTAGAATCCTCCCAACCAATCGTCAACATGGGTGGCTACAATATATGCACCATTGGCATTGCCAAATGTGTTACATGACATGGCCTAAAATTACATGAAAGTTGTGACAACTCTAAGCTAATTCCCCCTCATTATAAATAATTCATATATTTTTTATTGTAACTAAAAGGCCTGAGAATTGGGACACATATTCTAGAGTTTGAGGAAGGAGGTTTCTCAGCATTTGAAGGAATCTTGACTTGTATCATGACAACCATTGAAGGTTGGAAGGTTTTCTATAAATGGATTATTTCTACAAATCAGTGGAGTAGGAAAGAAGGAAAATATGCCATGGCTTCCTAGGATAAATGTGACAAGGAAGAAAGGATGAAATTAAATAGAGAATGGGATACAATTGGTATTTGGGGTACAAAGAAGTCAACCAGCAGGAAGTGGGAGGAAGGAAATGTTGACACACGCTATCCTCTCCACCAGTCAGTTATGATAGAACCATCTTAGATGAGAAGGATGGGGGTGAGGTTGGGGGGGGGGGAGGGTGTTGGGGAGGGGGCTATAATGATGTCTACCCACACAATCAAAAGATGGTTGCAACAACATAGTGGAAGGAAAAACATTCTCGGGGGTAGACATTCCATGTATGGAGAGTAAAGAGAAGTTTTGGCAAGAGGGAACTCCCATGTAAGGGAGGGGATTGAACTCTAATATAAGCATAAATAGAGAGAACATGAGATTAAGCATCCAAGAAAGAATAAAGAAAATAATAACTCTATGATGCTATCAAAATGTAGGGAGAAGAGTCATTCTTTAGTTGAGCAATGGGAGGTGGAAGAATAACTCTAAGTTGAGGACAATAGTCTTTAGATTCCATATAAAATTGGAGGGTAGAGATGGTTTTATTCTAAATTCCCTTGACAACTTGGGTGGAAGCCTACCCCTTGGATTCCTTGTAAGGGAAATTCTTTACTCTTTTGTTCATGTTTCTTAGTCTTATAGTGAGCTCTAGACTCCCTTGCTAATTTGAGGGTGGAGGCACAACCTCTTGATTCCCTTGTTGATTGAGGGCGGAGGCACAACCTCTAGATTTCCATGCTGATTTGAGGGTGGAGGCACAACTTCTAGATTCCATTGTTGATTGAGTGTGGAGGCACAAACTTTGGATTCCCTTGCTGATTTTTGGGTGGCGGCATAGCCTTTGGATTCCCTTATTGATTTCAAGGGTGAAGTTGGTGAACCTCTGGATTACCTATAAAAGATTGAATGCATAAAGTAGTTGGTGGGTGGAGGTGGATGGTCCTCTGGAGTCCCTGCTTTAGCTAGCATATTTTTTTGAATCCCTAAAGCACTCCTCCTCAAGCTCTAGAATTTTGCTTGGGGGTGACCATTGCAAGAAAGGCTTGGTTGCAGTGTGTCTAAGGTTGGGTGGAAAGTTGAAGTCCTAATATTAGTTACCCAACTCAATTTATCAAAGATAAGTATCTGCTTATGACTCCCATTTTTGAATGCTTTATTATTTTTTCTTGCACCGCTTTATCATGGCTTATGGTGGTGGAGGACGGGGTATTCTTAACTGAATGAACATTAATGTTTTAAAGGCATGGATGTAGAATTTTGTAAGTTCTTGTGTTGGCCTAATGCCCATATTAATATGGATTTAATGTGTTGGTTCAATACCTATGATATTACATGAAATCTAATTTTCTACTTGTTTAAGGAAAGGTGAATTCTTTTATATGTCCCAACTAATACAAGTTTTCCTATATGTGCTCATGGGCTTGTTTTTTGTTTATTATCGACTGAGAGAATTGTAGCTTAGTTAGTTGTTATGAGAATTTTTTTTTAAATACCATAATGAAAATGAATGGGCAAACCCTTATGTATGCATTATAGAATTGAAAGAAATGGTTATTTAAACCCCATCTAAATATTACTAAGCTCAAGGGAGATGGAATTGTACACACACACACACATATGATAAACTCATAATTTAGTTACACCCCAGCTGGCTCAGTTTTGGACAAGAAGTTCATGCTTAGGAGGATAACCCGAATGGGTCACTTACATATTTTTATAAGTACCTATGAACTGTGTGTCAGAGACCTAGGTAGGGGTTCCTCATAAGTGAATTAATAGTACAAAGTGATAAGGGAGAATCCCTTGAGAAAACACCATATATAAGATTTACACCTATTAAAATATATATTGAAATAAGCAGGGGTGAAGTTCAAGGCACTAAGGGACTTGGCCTTTTTCATATGCATAAGCATCATAACCAAGTGTTGAGGATGGAAGATCTAGAATCCTTATACTTATGTCATGAGTCGAGGTCTGAAGGAGAAAAAAGACTCACAACGTAAGCACCATATGGCTAATACCTATGTGCAAAATCATTGGCAAAAGATATCCTATTTCTTGGATGCCTTCAAGTTAGAGCACACATGTGTCCTAGAGGTTTGGTACCCCAGATATTTCATAGGGAACCCAAGGGGAAAATCCTAGGATTTTATTCCAAGGGTGACTTGGTGCAATGGGGCCAAATATTAAGTGTTGGTGCATCAGGGCAAAGGAAGCTAAAAAATGTTATAATGAAATCAAATTATCTAATTGCGCCTCAGAGGACCAGGAGGGACCTAAGTCTAGCATTGTTGGTCATGTGGCCTGGAATCGACACGGCGTCTCAAGAAATAAGGAATGCGTTGAAAACATTCGAGGGTTTTAAGGGTCCAAGTGGCCTAGAACTAGGTGACATGTGGAAAATCTAAGGTGGGGCCATGTGGAGGGTGATGTCACCTTGACGAAAATGGGCACTGATTTCATCTCAATGCCTTATCCTTGGAAATTTCCAATGGAATCAAGGCAACATGGCATGGTGGATCCCGAACATGCTGCAATAAATATTGGCATCGATACACATTACTGTTAGGTTCCACAAAATATCCACATCCCGTTAAAAGGTTGACCACAAAAGAATTGATGGGGGAATATGCAAGAAATTCCCGATATTTAATCTCTGGGATTTCTTGGTAAGGAGGGGTCATCATTCTCGTCATTATAGTGAATAACGAGGAGACATGACATCAAAAGGGTCCATGGGGAAGTTAATATAACACTGGAGGTATTGTCCTCCATAGTTTCAAAGAGGGATTACATACGTTTCTGCTAATATTTAATCTCTAGGATGAGGTGGCCTGCCTATGTCTATGTATGATTGATTAATTGTTTTGAATGGTATGGCATATGAGTGGGTCGGTAGATGCTATCTGGCATATGACGTGGACATCCATGTGGGTGCCATGTTGTAGGTCTGATGACATGACATAATATGATCAGAAAATAATTTAATCAACAATATCTTTTGATCAGGGAGTTGGATGGAGACAAATTTCATACCATTAGAAAGGTCTCAATGAGATGAACGTAGTGAAGTCATCCATTTCTTGTTTTGAGGAAGTTGAAAAAGCTCAAAAAATTTAGGCCCCATTTCCATAACATGACAATGGTAGTTAGGTCATCATAGTAACTACCTCCTCCTATCCTTAGTTTGGGACTAATGATGGTAGGGGGTATGTTGCAAAAGTTCTACCCAAGTTTAATGATGAAACAAAGAGGACAAAAAACTAAATATAAGTGAATTTCAAGATTTGACTCAGAATTTTATGGTTAATGAGAAAGACGTTTTCATGAGACTATTAATGATTTGAAGACATGATTTTGTGCCCAATGGGGTGAAAAGAAGGATTTCTAGTATTACCTTACGAAATTCCCTAGATTAGAGTAAAATTCAACTAAGAACATTGAGGAATTTACCAAAAGATTGAATAAATTATATAACAAGATCCCAAATGAGATAAAGACTACTCCCATGGAAGCCATGGTGAAATATGTAATATCATTTGTGCCTAATTTTCTATCTTATTGAGAGAGAGAGAAGAGTAGTCACCTTAGTGACCATGCAACCTGATGCTATTTCTATTGAAGGAAATTTGGTAGCATTTGGGAAGTTGAAGTGGATTGAGAAAGAAGAACAAGAACAATGTATAGAGAAAGAGAGAGATGGCGAGAAAGGAAAAGACAAAGGAAGAAAGAACAGTGAAGGATGAATCAAATTCTTCAAGTAAAGATAGTTTTGAGGCCAAAATGGAAGAAATGAAAAGACTTATCAATAATATATCAAACAAGATATCCCATCTTGAGGCATAAGGACCAAGCAGAAACTCGATGAAACAACCCAAGAACCCGAATTTCATTAAGAGGCCATTAAACCCCCAGATAATGTAGAGGGATAGGAGAATGGAAGAGAAACCCATTCAACCCCCAATAAGGAGGGAATTAAATGTCCAAATGGATGAATCATATGGTGATCCTGATTAGGATAAGACAACAATTGGGTTTAGGACTGAAATCCCACTTTTTATCTAACAAAAGCTTACTACGCAAATGATTTAGCATTATAAGAGGCTTATGATATGTGAGATGGATCGGGAGTTTCTGCCACACAATATGAATAAAAAATGTTGATTAGGCTCATCAACAAGTAAATCATATGGGCCTTAATGCCACTCTCCAACCTATTAAATTCAACTTTTCTCACATTTCTTTACATGTTTTATTATATTTTTCTTAGTGAGAATGGTAAATGTGAGATGTTATGTCATGTGGCCTAATGTGCATTAATTGCAAGATTTGGAGAAGTTTTGGGCTAATTTAAGTGCAGGAAATCGAAGTAGAAAAGCAAGAGGGATTTTAGGAGATTTGGTCTCCCTCCTTAACTCCTCAATCACTGAAAGGTTCCTCCACTAGATATCATTATCTCAGAGTTACACGCAGCTAAGCCAACCGAGGTCATTGGTAGCCAAGCCATTGATAGTTGAAGACAAGTCAATCTCGAGTTTTGGATACAAGCCTCCGTAATTTTTAGGAAGTTGTTGGTAGCTTTAGTTGTATAAATAAGAAGGCCTAGGGCATCATTAGGATTCGACTTTTTATTATAGCCAAGAGGAAATTTTGAGCTAAGATATTGTGACTGATATTCTCATGCTATTTTTGACATTTTGATGATAATGAAAAGGGTTCCATTGATCCAACACTGAGTTGAATAAGAGGGTTGAAGCTCTTGGGTTAGCGCCCAAACCTAGCAGTATAGGTTCCTCTTTTTGTACATGCATTCTTAGATTAGAATCACAGATTAACTGCTGAAGTTATCTATGCTTTGTTTAATTTACATGTCTTTGAATGATTAGTTAGTTTTCTTCCATTAGTTAGAAAAGTATATCAATGTTATAGTAGTGAAAGAAAATAATTCAAAAAATATTGTGACAATGGTCTCTTCCTCATCTCCCTCATGGGATCATGGTTTAAGGGCTCCACTCTAACAACCCCAGAAACAAATATATCTTTTGGTCATTGCATAGCTTAGGGTTTCTTGTTGAGTAGATCTTTGTTTATGATTTCTTAGAAGAACATGCAATTGCCATTTTGGTTTCTTGAGTTTGTTGTAGATTAGAAAGCATTCCATTCCATAGATTTAAGCCATTAGCCATCAATAAATTAGTTTCTTAGATTCAACTCATATTTTTCACATTTACATGAAGTTGTGCATGAATGAAGAAAAAAATATGTGTTGTTGTAGGAGTTTCTAATCTGCAGGGGGAAACTCATTCTGCCAGCCTCATCTAAGTTTTCTCCACTTCTCACCCAATCCTACCAACCAATAATTCATATTTCTATTGTGTAACCACCATGGAAAACCACCTTGAGAAAATCCAACCATCCTGAAGATATGGGCTTATCCTTGGGTAGTGTGCACTTTCCCCATACCTTATTCTACCATAATCCATCTTCCATCTTCCCAACACTTCCTTTCACCTTCCCTACCTTCCTACAATTTCCAACTAAGTTTCATGTGGTAAACCAAGACATCTTGTAGTAACAAGAGGAAACCCTGTAGTGACCTGTTTTAGATTGTTTTAGGTAGAAATGACTATTAGAGCATAAGGTAGACCTTCAAATTAACTTCCAAACCCCTTAATTCCATTTTGGACTAGCTTTTCCATACCTTCCTTCCCTCCAAAAGATTGGATCATTAGCTTAGCATTTACATTTCTAAATTGAAAACCAAAAGACTCTTTTTTTCAATATTTAGTTAGTACATGCATACATTAATCATAGCAGTATTAGGATAATTTCCATGCCTACTTAGTCCAAATATACAGATGATAGAATCCATGGTTAAATTAGGTATCTTCTACAAGTAATGTGTGTTCACTCTTAGCTAGGCAATTTCATGTCATTTCATAGCACTTTCTATTCAGCACTTTCATTTCCTTAAAATAGGAAAGCATTTTCTTTCTACATTAAAGATAGCTTTACATTAACTGTCAATAATCAGCCTCCTTCTAGTCAATAGAAGTCTAGTTTGAAAAACCCTAGTGGTCTATCAACCTAGTTGAGAAGTGACAACAATAGATTGTTGCATCTGCTGCACAGATAGCATTGTCACCTCCAAGTTTGTACAAACCCTAGTTTGATAAAGTAATGTTGGTTGCCCTAGGAGTTGCAACATCCTTGATGCAATACTGGGGCTCATCACTTTTTGGCGCCATTGTTGGGGAGGTGTCTAGGTAGATGTAACTTTTTCTTTCCTTTTGTTTAGCATTCCACAGATAGCTGCAATTTCTTCTTTATTTCTATTCTGTAAGTAGTTCCATTCAACAAATAGTTGCAATTTTTTGCTTTTTTCCATTTTGCAAGTAGTTTTGAAAAAACTATAAAAGAAAAAACAATTTTTTTAATGCCTCATAGGAGTAGAGACAACTTAGGATTTTTTTTCCAAATACCCTCACACTATCAAACAACCAACCTTCCCTCTTCTTTGGTGGTTCTCAGCTAGAGGACCCATTAGGCGAATAACTAGAGATATTTGAAGAGTCTATTGGGGAACAAGAAGAAGAAATCATTCGAAAAACCTACACCATGGTTGGAAATAGAAATGGGATTGAAAACAGAAATGGAGCTAAAAAATGAATTGAGGGTGCTTTTCCCATTAGAGAAACTAATGGAGATAATAGGATGAAAAGCAAAAGACCCTCTTCCCTTCCTCACTTCCATGGCTTAACCTCAGAGGACCCTCATACCTTTTTGTTTGAGTTTGTTGTCATCTATAGAACTTATGATTATACCTCTAATGGCCAGAAGTTGAAATTGTTCCAATCTACCCTCAAGGATGTAGCCTTGCACTGGTTCATGGGTTTACCTGGGGACAATATCACTACTCGGGCTCAAATGCAACAACCCTTCAACAAAAAGTACTAAGATTATTTTAGGTCCAAAGACACCAAAGAGGAAATCTTTAGAATGACCTTGGGACATGATAAATCCTTGGAAGATTATGAGGAAAGGTTCCAACTCAACTACAAAAGGGCAAGGTGCACCCTTAATCCTAAATCACTCAAGTTAGTCCTTCTCATAGGGATTATTTAAGATATCCTAGAAAGCATAAAAATGTTATCAGGAGGGGACATCTACCAATTATCTTATGATGATATCAAGATAGTTTTCAAAAATCATTCTAGGGTAGCCAGAAAGAAGGGTAGGGCTAGTCAAGCTTTGGCCAGTTCATCCTCCTCCAACACATCCATCAAAATTGAAATTCAGAACATGTTGGAATACATTAAGAGTGAGATGTTGCATAGCCTTGCCCTGCAAATGGACACCATATAGGTCAAGAGGAAGCAGGAGGAAGCAGAAAGAGCATTAGCTGTCTTTTTCCCTAGACGTAATAGGAGGCACCCTAGAAATGAATGTCCATTGAATCTTATAGAGATTTGCTTGGTTTGTGAAGAAAACCTCTCCACAAACAAGTGTGATTCTCTTCCTATATTGAAATTTGTATATTAAGGAACTGAAAGTGTGACTGAACACCTCTATTATATCAACCAAAGGAGGCCTCAAGGACCTTGACCATACCAGCAGGGCATGCAAGGGGCATCCTATTCATATTACAAACCCAACGATATTGTATCCATTCCCCCTTGGTGTCCTCCTGCTCATCCATCATGGTCCACACCTTCTCCCTTGTCTTATGCACCTCAATACCATTCCCAACCTGCCAATCAATCATTTCAGTAATATGATCCCCCACAATCTTAGTGGAATACACTATCATAGGGGTGGATGCCCCCATACAAACAATCTCTAGCCTTACTGCCTCCACCTCCATCTCAACCACATCTCCTTCACCCTCCTCTAACTAAGCAACCTCAACTATCTGCTCATCTAAATCTGAACTTGAGAACAAGCAGGCACAACAGGTCTATAATGGAGAGACATCCTACCCTGCATATGCTACGGAAATTCAAGAAATCAACCTCAGGTTTGGAAGCAAGCTTCTAAATAACCAAACTCCATCTCCACCTAAGGATCTTAAAGAGGAAAATGAAGAGAGTCTTCCCCAAGCCAATCCAACTCCTTTTCTTGAGAGACTGATCAATCGTAGCTATCACACCCTATAAGAGACTAAACTTCTGGGTGAACTAAAAAAATTATGTGGTAAAATCCCACTCCTCCAAGCTATTAAGGATGTCCCCATATACAACAAGTTAATCAAGGAGAAATGCTTCATTCATCCTGGGAGGAGAAAGAAAGACACCCATACCATTAATGTCATTGGACATTTGCCTAAACTAATGTTGGGGAGAGTGATTTTCTCGAAGTATCTAGATCCTCGAAGTGTTGTGGTAGAAGTGCACATTGATGGTATCATTGTCCCCCATACCTTGATTTATCTTGGTGTTGCCATCAACGTGATGACCAAGGAGACCATGCTTAAACTGAATCTCAAAGAATCATTAAGGAATACCACAACAATCTTGCATCTTGCAGAAAAATCCACAGTCGCTCCTGAGGGAGTTGTTGAGGATGTGATGGTCTCCATTGATTCCTACGAATACCCTACTAACTTATTAGTTCTCCAAACTAAGACCAAGTTCAATGGTTATCCTCTCATCCTTGGAAGGCCATGGCTAGCCATTGTTGATGCTTACATAAGTTGCAGGGATGGGAATATGACCATTAAAAATGGACATTTGTCAAAACAATTAGTCTTGTACCCTCTTGCTTAACCATCTCTAGAGCATGACTTACCCCTATGGTTGGAAGAGGAGGAGGAAGATGAAGTATACCATGCCCCATCTTACCCAATCTATACCATGGATGATACTATAGGAGGGGGGAACCTGATGAAGACGACCTAATTGATTAAATGCTCCAGAATTTGCCCACTAACACCATGTCTCTTGATGAGTTAGTAAAGAAAGTTGAAGATAACTATTGGAGTGATTGGTGCCTAGCTGAATCAAGTCCTACTCGTGTCAAGATGATAGAATTTGAACTAGCTAAAATATTGAAAATCAGCCCCTCTCTCTGCACAAAAGGAAAAGGAGTTATGTCACATGATAAGAGAGTATCTGGATGCCTTTGTTTGGAGTTATAAGGAAATGAAGGGAGTGCACCCTTCGGTGTATACTCAACACATTTACATCAAGGAAGGCTGCAAGCGAGTGTGCCAACCTTAGAGGAGAATGAACCCGACCCTAAAAGACATAGTTAAGGAAGAACTATAGAAGTTGTTAGATGCAGGGTTCATTTACCCCATCTCAAATAATGAGTTGGTGTCTCCTCTAGTTCTAGTCCCAAAGAAGAATGGAAAAGGGATGATCTGTGTGGACGAGAGAGAGTTAAACAAATCCAATAAAAAATACCATTTCCCTCTACCTTTGATTGATCAAGTCTTGGATGGTATTGCAAGCAAGAAGTTCTTCTATTTCCTAGATGGATTCAGTGGTTACAATCAAATCCAGATAAGTCAAGAGGACCAAGATAAAATGACTTTCACTTGTCCTTAGGGTACCTTTGCTTATAGGGTCCTTCCTTTTGGATTATGTAATGCCCCTATCACTTTTTAGAGGGTAGTTTTGAGCATATTTGTAGAGCTAGTCCATAACTCTATAGAAATCTATATGGATGATTTCACTCCCTATGGGTGTGACTTCTTAGAATCTCTCACTAACTTGTGGAAAGTATTAAATAGGTGCATTGAAATGAACTTATCACTTAGTCCTGATAAGTGTGAGTTCTTGATGAATGTAGGGACGATTCTAGGTCACTCAATATCTAAGGAAGGACTATAAGTGGACCCAAATAAAATTGTTATCATAAAGAGAGTCCTTATTCCTCAGAAGGAAAGGGATGCCATAAATTTCTTAGGCTTAGATGTATATTATAGGAGATTCATAAAGGACTTCAACAAAGTAGCCTCACCATTGTTTGGACTACTGGCCAATGACTCTGAATGCATTGATGTCCTCAATCCCTTTGTTCATCTCTTCTTCATCCAAGTTCCATGGATCCATTGGATGCTTTTTTTAATCCATTTTTCTCTTCTATCTCTGCTCAGTTCAATTTTTTTGTGCTTATTGCTGAATCGGGGTCCATTGTAGCTTTTTATACTTTTTATCCCCTGCCGTGGAGGTAGTAGGATTTGGCCTTGATGACATTGGTGTTGTAGTTTGGACTAGAGGTGTAGTCATGATGTTCTCTACTCCTCTTATCAAAAAATTCTTGTTTAAATGCCCCCCAACTCAGGTAAACAGACATGTAGCAACACGCTAGGCTCTTTAAGCACAAAAAAACACGACGAACTCTCAAGAAGAAAACTGTCCAAATGTGGAGCGGAGTGTAATATTTATAACCCATTCAAATTCAAACTATTCGTTCTCCCTCGTATCTTCCTCATAAATGCGAATCTGTCAGCAAATTTTCCCATAATTGTGGCTTAAATGCATTTCCCCCACTCCTTTTAACAAAAAAGTCCCTGTCAAATCAACTATATCACTAACAATGTTCATATTCTAGGTAGGCTACACAGGACCCTTCCTTATGGGGTAGCTAACTCATCGCAACATCCACCTGTTCCATCTTCATAAGCAATGTGCAAACCTCTTTCTTCGATATAACTTTTCCTCGGTAGAGTAGTTCATAGTCCTCCACTCTCTTTCAACTACTAGAAGCACTAAGACTTTCCTGTTGTCATGTAGTCTTTGCGTAGGGGAGGGATTGTCCATGTAGAATTTCAATATGCTCCCATTAATCCTGCGAGGAAACACTTCCCCATTTAGCTTCGCGAGCTAAACTATGCCACCATTTGAAATATCATTAATCACGTACGGTCCTAGCCAATGCATCATAAAATTCCCCACAAATTTGGTAAACTTGTTGTCATACATCAAGACCAAATCTCCATTCTTAAAAGTATGCTGCTTAATGTGATGATCATGCCATGCCTTTTCTCTATGTGTATGCACCTACTGATGAAATCCAACCAAAAAATGGTCTTCCTCTAACACAAGTAGCTATGCTAGGCATTCCTCCATGATGTCACAATTTACCATCTCAGTTACTACTACAGTCTTGAGGTGGGGTACTATATATTCCATTGGGATTACTACTTCTTGTTAATAAACTAGTCAAAATGGTGTTTTCCTAGTCAATTTTTTACAGGTCATCCTATATGCCCATAGAGTTGCCGGTATGTGCACATACCATTCATTCTAATTTACATTACAGACCTTTGTTAGGGCATTCTCCAAGATCTTGTTAAAATCTTCAACAATGCCATTCCTCTTGGGATTATACAATGTAATCTTTTGATGGTACATCTAGAATTCTTCTGTTAAAGCCTCGATTGTCTCATTTAGGAAGTATGAACCACTGTCACTCATCAGAATCTTTGGGCATCCAAACCTTGATAGAGTAAATTCGAATATAAACTTTGCAACAGTTGTCACGTTTCAATCCTTCACAAGCTCTGCCTCGGCCCACCTAGTTAAGTATTCTGTCATAGTGATAATATAACGTGCTCTGATCTTCTTCCCTGGTGGATAAATAGGTCGAACAAAGCCAATTACCCATTTATCAAATTCTTGTAGTGTGACTTGTGTATTTAATGCTAGTGCATCCCTTTGCGATTACCTCCTGGTCCTTTGACACACATCACACGTACTGCAGTACTCCTTAGAATATTTATGTACCATAGGCCATCATAATCCTGCTCATAGAAGCTTCTACGTAGTCACATTGCTTGCATAGTGTCCTTCAACAACACCACCATGTGCTTCAGCTAGAATACTGTGTCTTTCATATTCAGGAACATATCGACATAGAACTTCATCCGATCCCATCTTATATAAGTGTCCTACAATCATGGAAACAGATGCAGCTCTTACAACTAGTTCCTTCTTTTGTTGTGTCGTATAACCTTCAAGAACTATGCCAGTAGATAAAAAATGAATAATATCTTCAAAATTCTCATTTGTGACTCTGACATGAAAGAGTTGCATGTCAAGTAACCCTTCATCAAGATTAGTCGGCTCTTTGGCATTCTTGATTTGAGAGAGGTGATCAGGTCCAACATTCAATCTCTCGGGCTTCACTATTACTTCAAAATCATACTCCTGGAAAAGAAGCAACCAACTACATATATTTGCCCCCAACATAGGCTTATTAACCAAGTCCTTTAAAGCATAATGGTCCGTGTACATTTAAAAGTGTGCACCTAATAGATAATGGCAGAATTTATGTAGCACATATACCATGGCCAACCCTTCGTGCTTAGTTGTACAATAATTTTTCTCCTCTTTCGACAATTTTTTATTGGAAAATGCAATTGGGTGATCAATATATCCTACCCTTGGTTGAGTTAAGACAACTCCCAATGCTATACAAGACGCATCCACATGCACATGCAATTCCTTCTTCCAATCCAGGAATACTAGGATTGGTCTCATAACCATGTTTTCCTTAAGAATGTCCAATATCTTCTTACAGTCATCATCCAAACAAAACATATCATCCTTATTTAACAACTTCTCCATGGGTGCAGTGATTTGCACATACACCTTAATAAACTTCCTCTAGTACCCAATATGACCCAAAGTCATGTGCAACTACTTTATGTTCTTAGGGGCATTGAAATTGATAATTACAACAATCTTAGCATGGTCTACCATCAATACCTTCTTACAAACAACATGTCCCAAAAGTATTTCATAAGGTACAAAAAAATTGCATTTCTTCAAATTCAAGCAAATATGATACTTTCTACATGTATCCCACATCAGGTTCAGACTAGATACATGATTCTTGACTAGCCCAAAAATTGTCCAATCATTGAAGTAGACTTCCAAAAATTTATGAATAAATTCCTTGAATGTTGCAACTACGACTGTTGAGAATATCGCAGCAGAATGTTTTAGTTCAAAAGGCATGACTGTATATTTGAAAGATCCCCATTCAGTAGTGAAGGTAGTCTTGCTTCTATCCTCTAGCATAATATTAATTTGATGATATCCCGAAAATCCATCTGTGAATGAATAAGCTTCCTGCCCACCAACATTTTCTAGAAATTCATATGTAAAAAGTGGAAGAAATGGATCATGTACACATGCATCATTTAATTTCTGCAAATCAACGGGGATCTTGATATCACCTTTCGTTTTCTTCTCCTAGACCACCATAGGACTAACCCATTCTGATTATTCTATGGGCTTAATTATCCCTACTATGAGCATATTATCAAGTTCTTCTCTTACATTTTCCTTGTATTTGAGATTCAATTGATATGGGCACTGATTAATTGGCTTCACATTTGGTTTTAGATTGATCTTCATCATACCGAAATCCCCTACTATCCCCTTCAAGTCAGAGAATTTAGTTTTAAATAAATCTTGATATTCATGTAATAATTCAACGATCTTATCCACTATGTCTTCATCCCAATAGTCGCCAATGTTTGCGAATTTTAGTTCTTCCTCCGAGCCAATATTTACCTGTTTTGTGCACAGATTGTGAGATATCGGGGGGATCTCAACATCAGGTCCAACAACTTTGCATAGTCCCTCTGACATACGGATATTAATATTTCATGGATCCTCATCGCCTTCTTCCATAGTGTTATCACAAAATCATTACTGATGGCTGCTAATCAGTTAGACTCTATGTAACTGTTTCAGACCAGACTTTTGGCTAAGGATTAGCCTCCCTAACCTGAGAGGGCTCTCTCAACATAAACTACTGATTTATCTTTAAACACAAAGAGGGCTAACTCTTGAAATGAACATTTAATAAACATGCTGGTTGGACAGACATCATAACATTTCTTCCATTGGGCTCATGGAGTCAAACACCTTTTCAATAAACTATCAACTACTCATTCATGGAAGTCAAGGCATGTAATGTTTAAACACTCAAAACATTTCTCAAATAACCATCAACTCATAAGTACACACAGGAAGTCTGAGCAGTAGGTGAATTCAGAGTGATTGTGTACCTAAAGAGCTGTAAAACATGAAGGACAAGAACCTCAACTAATAAGTATACACAGGAAGTCTGAGCACTAGGTGAATTCAGAGCGATTATATACTTATAAAGCTATAAAACATAAAAGATCAAACAGAACCACATACATCTTGAGCATTTTAACAAAGTATGAATCTTGAGAAGAATAAGCAGTCTTTCTATTATTGTAAAAATTCTTGTACATAGGCCCATAAAAACTCTGTTTTTTGCATAAATATCCAACCCTCATTACATCAGAGTTTCCTCTATATATAGGAAAACATTCTTAACTACTTTGAGCTTCCTCCCCCAGCATGAGGGGAGCTCGATGACTAACATTAACTATCCTTATCTATCTTAACAAACTCATTAAATCTACTAAGCATTGAACTGTAATTACAAAAGAGTTCTAATCAAACTTAAATTCTAATTTTATTCTCCTCGTATCATGATTCCTTTCTAAATCTTCGATAGCTGTCTCCTTTAATTCTGGCCGTGATAGCTGAGATAAGGATGCAAGAAACTAGATTAGCCTTGGATGCTGAATGTGCTGATGGTTTATTTATTATAAGAACCAACCGTTGTTTTTTCGGTCCACATTTCCCACCGTCCTTCGAAGGCTAAGCAATATGTTCCCAGCTCTTAAATACTCCATAATTGATGAGCATCATCCATATTTCCTGATATGCTGGAAGTCCTGTTGATTGAACATGTGTACAAGCCCAAATCCTCATATGCATCTTTAGCCAAACCTTAACCACCAGTAATAAAGCACCTTTATTAAAGTAATGGTTTAAGACAAAATATTTCACCTTTATGAAGAATGCACACTTGTCCTTATCAAAACAGCCCTGATAGTCTTATGTGGTCCCCTTGATTTCCATTAGGCCTTTTCTTCTGAATCTGATGACCTCATCATAAAGCTGTTTTAATTTCTTCAAAAAGTAGCACCTACAGCAGTTTCGTAGTGCGCTACGAAACTGTTGTTTCTTCAAAAGCACAGTCTTTAATGAATGTATCGATATTCTCTGTGATTGTAACAGCTTCGCCACTGGTTTCAAAACTCCTAATTTACCTTGATTTTATATGCAGTGCTTACATGCCTTAAAAACAGTGAACTTAAATAAAATAAAGCAAAACTCTGGAGCAGCACCTGACTTTTAAAATCTGCAATTTCATTTGGCAGCTAATCTATTTAGCTGTGCCTTTAGTTTTGCAACCTCCTTTTCCATGGCTGCGATTTCAGCTACGGCCCTCTCCATCTCAGCCACTTTTTTTTCGGTTGCCTCCCACTGGTCTTTAGAAGATGTAGTCTATGCTTCTTGAGAAATGGGGACCTTTTTATTCAAATCTTTCTTCTTGATTTCTTTTGCTTTTTCTATTCTGGGTAGCTGTTTCTTCATTTCTCTTGCTTGCCTTCTAGTATAGGGTTTTTTCTTCATTTCCTCTGCCTCCTTTGTTTTAGGCAGTTGTTTGATTACTTCTGTTCTAGGCACCTTTACAGCTACCTCTTTCCCGTGCATTTGCTCAGCTTCTTTGATTTGCTTCCTTGTGACTGGCCTCCGTGGTTTGAACACAAATTCTTTACCAGGTTCCTCAAACCTTAACCTTTTCGAGGCTTTTGATTTTTTGGAGCTCTCTAGTGATGATTGAGTCAGGTCAATGTGCATTGGCTCCATATGCACTGATTTAGCTTGTTCAAAATCAATAGCCTCAAGCAGATCATTTAAACTAGCCTTTGATATTGGGCTTTCTTCAGTAGCTACTAATTTGCCCTTCTCCCTGCTTGATTGACTTCTGGTTTTTACCCTTGATACCTGTTCAGCTCTACTTGGCTTAGGTGCCTCTTTCTTGTGCTGCTTGATCTTCTTTTTGTCTTTTATCTCCTTTCTGAGCTCAGCAAGGGTAGGTTCTTCAACTGACTTTTCTCTTTCTTTAACAGGCAATGGAGTGAGGCCTGTCTTACTCTGAAAACCAGACGTAAAAATAAAAGAATCCCAATCCCGACCAATTTTCTGCAGACTATCCAACACTAGCAATTTTACCAAACCATGATGAAAAAGAGATGTTTCCCAGTTCTCCTTCTTCAACTAAATTTTATCACACATTTTACTGAGGCTACGAAACAGGTAAAATGGGATATCTATGGATGCTTTGCCTGTAAAATGTAGTAACAGCTTAAAATGATAGGAGTAAACTTTAGTATATCTCCCTTCACATGTTAAATATTTTTGAAGGCATGTGAGGAGAAGTGCATAGTGTTCTTTACATAATGTCTCGGCACAGCCTTTGTAAGGTCTTCATTTACATAAGGCTCCTTCAGGAACTCCTTACAGGGGTTCATATCAAATTTGAAATTTTTGAACCACTCCTGCCCTCCTCTCGGAATTTCAGTCACCCTAGCAATAACCTCTGAAGATACTGGGAATTCTAACATGGACACTTTAGAGCTTAACCCTGTAAAATTTAAAGAAAACGCTTTTGTTACCTCAGTATGTCCTCCCTGTAGCTTCTCACAAAATGTCCAGCAACCAGCATTCTGAAAAGCTTGTCTCACACCTTCATCTCTCAATGCCAGGTCCAACCCCACAGGTTCTGTTCTTTGACATCTTCCAGACCGATGCCCCTTCTTCTCCATTTCGCTTTGAAGTTTTTCGCACAGAGAAACAGCAGCAGCTTCAACTCAATTGGCAAATTCAAATTTTGGTAAGCAGGCTCGCTTGCAATTGGTTTCCTTTAAAGAATGAACTCGGGCTCCTCCGCAACTTATCAGTCTTATCATGCAAACGAACCAATTTATGCAACATTAACAAATATCATAACACTACCAGCATTACAGACCATTTAAATGATTTCATGTGCGTGGTTATGGACCTATTGGTGGAATGATGGCTTATACTTGCTTGAAAGGACGCCATTCTGACAATAAACGGACGGACATACCGACTCATCCCCCAGACATGACATTCTAAGAATCAGTGTTGTTTAAATCCCCGAATCCGCGATTTTGTAGTGCAGACAGTTATAAGTTAACAAAATGTGCTACGAAATGGCTGGTTACTGACACGCTGTGAAAGGACTAAAACATCATTGCGTTGCAAAATCAGCCAATAAAATTGCGTTGCGAAAACGTGAAAAGGACCAGTGACGTATATAAGACAAGGCATATCTTATATAATCATGATGGAGGATAGCTAACGGCTTTTGAACATGATTCATATGAATATCTTTATAAAACATGATCCCTAAGTGACAAACATAGGGCAATAACCATTAGACACCTATTTTTTGAACAACAAAAATTTTATGGACAACATTATGTACATATCACTGCAGTTCTAGGTGATAACAGTGGCTCCACTTGGGATAGTGTGCTCCTGTAGTACACTAAGAACTCGTAGAATCAGTGCCTTTGTCCATTTTATTAAACTCACCCACAACTGACAAGCATTCCTTTCAAGCTTTGTGGGCCTTCTCCTCGGGCTAAAGCTTTCTTGTGCAGCTTGTCATTTATTTTTAACAGGAAACATTCATAAAATGGTTATATACAATGCTCATGAGATACTTGGTAGATTTTCACTGATTGTAATGCTTTAAGAACCTGCCATTGACAGGCCCTCCAGCATATGGTGATCCATCAACTTCTTGCAGAATGTAGGTGTTATTCCCATGGAAAGCAGAAATCTGATATGGCCCCTTCCACAAATTTTCAAATTTTCCATGTTTACCCTTTTCTTCAATTCTGGCTTCCCACTTCAAGACTATGTCATCAACCTGAAATGTCACCTCTTTAATCTTCTTGTCAAATGCTCTCTTGACTCGATTCTGATTTTGTTGATGGCCTTCAAACACTTCATTTCTTTTCTCCTGCAAAGCTATCAAGTGATTAATCCTTCGCTGTATGGCATTTGGTTCCTCTTCTAATCCTTGAATTAGCTTCATAACCGGTACCTCAAGAGATGTTGGGAAAATAGCTTCTGCTCCATACACAAGTTCATATGGTGATGTTCCAATAGACCTTTTTGTGCAAATGCGATCAGCCCACAAGGCATACTTCAACTTTAAGTGCCAAGCCTTTTTATTTTCTTGCAGCAGTTTCTTGATAATCCTCACAAGGCTTTTGTTTGAACTTTCAGCTAGACCATTTCCCTGTGGATAGTAAGCTGTGGAATGACCAAGGGAAATATGATACTGATGACAAAAGTTTATCATTCTTTTAGACTTAAAAGCTTGAGCATTCTCTATGATAAGCTTGAGTGGACAACCAAATCTTGACAAGATGTTATTTTCTAAAAAGGAAATTATCACTGAATCATTTGCTTGCCTTGTTGGTACTGCCTCTATCCACTTTGTAAAATAATCAGTGGCTGCGAGAATCCAGCGATGCTGCCCTGATGAAGGAGGATGGATTTCCCCTATAAAATCTAGTCCCCACTGCTGGAAGGGTGCTTCAACATAAATAGGAACCAATGGCATAGGCATGAGCTTTCTTTTACCTTCAAATACTTGGCATTCATGACATGAAGCTATCCTTTTATAAATATCTCTGAACATGGTTGGCCAAAAGTACCCAGCTCTTAAAACTTTGTTTGCAGTAGCTTTCCAATAGTGATGGCCTCCATACTCTCCCTTATGAAATTCATCAATTACCTTATCTGCTTCTTCTTCAATGAGACAATTCAGCAAAATCCCTCCTGCATCCTTCCAAAATAAATTCTGGTCATATACAAAGTATCTAAGAGATTTCAGCTTGGTGAACCGAGCTTTAGATTTATAAATGTTATCAGGGGCTCTATTGTGTTGCAAAACAAATGCTACATCTCTATACCATTCAGATGTCAAAAACTTTTCATTGATTTGGACCAATTCTTCTTCATTCTCAGATATCTCTGATATTTCTGTGCTGAAATTGATATCCATGCAGTCTAATTTTGACTGAGCCAATAATTTTGCTAAGCCTTGACCCTTTACCAATTTAGTGGGTTTAATTTCAATGTCATACTCTAATAGCTTTGCTATCCATTTCCCTCTCTTTCCATCTGGGTCAGCTTGTGTAAGAATATCTTTTATAACAGCACTTGGCACGTATGCAATAATATGAGAATGCAACACATAAATTATGAAATCCTTAATTGCTTTTACCAATGCATATGCTTGTTTTTCCAAGATATTATATTTCAGTTCTGCATTAGCCAATGTCTTGCTAAAGAAAGAAATGGGCTGCTCAGTACCTTGACTTCCCTTTTGCAACAAGACTCCAGCTATTGTATCTTCAGAAGCAAATGTGAAGATCAGAAATTCTTTGGTGAAATCAGGGCTGATAAGAACTGGTGCTTGAGTGAGTGCTTTTTTAATTTCTTCATATGAATTCCTTGCTTCAGCGGTCCACTTAAAATCTGCTCCTTTCTTTAGAATCTTTGTAATATGTTTAACCACTTCAGCAAAGTTGGGAATGAACCTTCTAACAAAATTAACTTTACCCAGAAAAGACTGAACCTCTTTCTTGTTCCTTGGCAATTCTAGCTTTTGAATGGCACTAACTCTATTAGGATCAATCCTAATTCCCTCTTCAGAAATAATATGGCCAAGCAATTTGCCAGAAGTCAAAGCAAAGATACTTTTGGTTGGGTTTAGAGAAATACCAAACCTTCTACACTTGAGCAAAATCCTTTCTAGGTGCTTCAAATGGTCCTCTTCTTTCTTTGAAAAGACTGTGATATCATCAAGATATACCACCACTGATTTATCTTTTTCCTCAGCAAAAGCAATGTCCATAGCTCGCTGGAAAGTCACTCCTGCATTCATGAGGCCAAAAGGCATCTTTGCATACATAAATGTGCCCCATGGTGTAGTGAAAGTTGTCTTTTCCTGATCATCTGGATGGACAAGGATCTAATTGTACCCTGAGAAACCATCTAGCATGGACATTCTTTGAGAACCAACAATATTCTGCAAAATAAAATCCATTTTAGGAAGAGGGTAATTATCTTTCAGTGAAGCCTTGTTCAGGTTCCTGAAATCTATGCAAATCCTTATCTCCCCATTCTTTTTTTTGACTGGTACCAAATTAGCAAGCCAATTTGAAAATCTGATTGGAACAATAATCTTTGCATCAAAGAGCTTCTTCACTTCCTTTTCAATTAGTGGCATTAGAAGAGGATTAATTCTCCTTAATTTCTGCTTAAAAGGTTTCTCATTTTGCTTAATTGGGATAGTATGTTGTATGATTGAAGAATCACACTGCTTTAGATCAGCATAGCTCCATGCAAAAACATCAATAAACTTCCTCATCAATTCAACATACTTAACCTTCATATCAGCTGATAAGAACTTTGAAATTTTGACTAATTTAGGCATCACTGAGTCACCTAAATTGCAGCTCTCTATTTCCTCTTCATTTGCCTGCAGTCTTGGTGCTTTAAACACATCATTCTGATCAAACTGTTTCTCAAGTGGAATAAGACCCTTTGGAATTAGATTGTTTTGCAACTGCAACACCTCGGATTTTTCCTTTGTCTCTGCTAACATATTCTGCTGATCAATTTGACTATGCTCAAACTCTCCTTTCAACTCTAGGAAATTTCTTACCTGCTGATCATCTTCAAAGACCTGCCAGTTTAGGATATTATCTGGGATGACTGGCCTATGGCGGACCTTCACTTCATAGCTATCAGAATCTTGTTTAGGAATAACAAACAGACTGGCTACCACAGCAAGAGAATCTGCAGTAGAATTTTGATCTCTGGTTTTTATACTGAAGGTATATGATTGAAACTTTTCCAACAATTCCAACACCAAATTTCTGTAGGCTCTCATCCTTGCATCCTTTGTTTGATAGGCACCTTGAACTTGATTTATGATTAATTCAAAATCTCCATAAACAGCAATGTTTTTTGCCTTCAAATCTATCAAGGTTTCTAAGCCTAATACCAGAGACTCATACTCGGCCATGTTATTGGTACAATCAAAATTAAGTTTGTATGACAGAAACTTACTTTCCTCAATTGGACTCATGATCCAAATCCCAGCTCCTGCGCCTTCTTTTCCTGCTGCTCCATCAAAATATAAGGACCAGCAACCAATGATGTCTCTTTCATTACTTTGTTGTACCCTCTGACACTGATTTTCTACATGTTCTTCTTGTGGTTCTTTTCCTACTGATTCATTAAAAAGAATAGCTGATCCAAGGCCTGTATCACAAGAATAAATAGGAAAATTCCGTGGCTTGTCCTTGCTGCTTACCATATATGCCATCCTTGTCTCACGATATAGCCTTCTTTGTTCACCAAACACTGGAATGGTAGCATATGTTAGATCCATTTGAATGGTACCCTTGATTTTTGCAGCCCATGACCTTGAAAGTAGCATCCCAAATTTAGGTGGAACATCTGCAACAACAATGTCCATGACAGTTGTCTTTGTTGGGATTTGTGTGAGTGTCACAACCACATCCTTTATCAGCCCAATACAATGAACTCTTTTTGAATCAAAAGAAAATAAGTCCTTGTATGGTCTAGTT
>APFE031307642.1:54365-64467 GCA_000404065.3 Pinus taeda | reverse complement strand
TTGAGATCCAGTGGGAAATCTCTGTGCATATGTGTTTTATGTGTTATGCTCTCGCATTTTTATTTTTCCTGTGATTTAGAATTTGTATGCAGGTAATTTCTGTACGGGGTTAAAACCTACAAACATCTTATTCATTCTTTCTACAACTCCATTTTGTTGAGGTGTATATGGAGTAGTCTTCTGTTGTGCTATACCACACTTACAGAATTCTTAAAATTCCTTGCTCCAAAACTCTCCACCATTATCTGTCCTCAGTGCCTTTATCTTCTTCTCTGTCCGATTTTCCATGAGAGCCTTAAATTCTTTAAACCTGTCAAAGGCTTCATATTTCTTCTTAAGGAAATATATCCATGTATTCCTTGAGAAGTCATCTATAAATGATACATAGTACATAGACTTACCCAGTGATGGAGCCTTCACACGTCCAAACACATCACTGTACACAAGTTCTAATATCTGTTTCGCCCTCTTACTACCAGAGGGGAAACTCCCCTGATTTTGCTTCCCATAAAAACATTTTTCACAAAAATCAAAATCTAGAGAGCTATTACTCATACCCTATACCATACCTTTACCATGAAGTATTCAAAGGTCCTTCTCTCCAATATATCCAAGCCTTTGATGCCATAACATGGTCTTCTCTCCAAAGACCACTAGATTTTCTGCTCCACTTTTAGGAACCATAGAACTATTGCACCCATCAATAACAGTGCTACCTTGTAGCTTGTACATAGTTCCAATTCGAACTCTTCGCATCAATACCAGTGCTCCTTGAATCATTTTGCAAGTATCCTTCTCGAACACTATTTTTACACTTGCATCATCCAACTTCTTAGAGAAATTAGTTTTCTGGCCAATGCAGGAATATGCAGAACACCCGAAAGTGTTCTAACCCTTCCACCTTGCAACTTCAACTTTACTTTTCCGCGACCAATGATTCTAGCCTTCCTATCATCTCCTAAGAAGACATCACCACCATCATATTTCTCATACTCGCAGAACCACTCTCTATGGGGAGTGAAGTGAAAGGAGGCACCTGAGTCAATCAACCATGCCTCATGATCTACATGTGTACTTGAAGAAGCCAAGTACACATCCCCACCTTCATCTGAGGTGGTTTTTGCCTCTACAGAAGGAGCATCATAAGATCCCTTTCCTTTATTAGGAGCTTTAGATTTACAGTACCTTTTGTAGTTCCCTTCCTTTCTGCATTTCTAGCACACCACCTTACATGTTTTCCTGGAGATTTAGATCTCCCTCTAGATTTAGATCTCCCACTCGATGACTTATTTTTGTTTCTGTTCTGGGACCATCCTCATACAGACAAGGCATCGCCATTCTGGCTCTCCATATTTTTCTGTCTCATCTGCTCCGTCGGCAAGGATGAGACTATTTCATCAAACTATAAGGCAATTGCATTGCTACCTATTGCAATCACCAGACTATCCCATAAATTTGGTAGAGAACACAACAAACTGATGCACTTATCTTCATTTTAAATTTTAATATCAACAAATGCTAACTGACTTACCATAGTATTACATGTGTTCATATGCTCTGTCACCGAGTCTCCATCTTTCATCCTCAGGTTATATAGCTTTTTCCACAAGAACATTTTATTCACTAGAGACTTAGATTGGTACAAAGCCCCTAACTTGTCCCACAAAGCCTTCACCGTAGAATCCCTTGATACATTTATCAATACTGAATCTGAGACACACAATCATATTTTTCTCCTTGCCTTCCGATCCAACTTCTTCCATTCTTCATCGAACACTCCTATTGGTTTAGTATCCGGATCTACCACGATCCACTGATCTTTATCCACCAACAGATCCTCCATCTTGAGTTTCCACAACTCAAAACTTTGACCATTAAATTTCCCGATCTCTATCTTTCCATTGCTCACCATCTTCTTTCACCACCTGGATTGATCTTGCAGATCTCCCACTGAACAGGGTCTACCACAGGCTCGTGCAAAACCCTTCAGCAACAAAGGTGTCCCCTTGAAGCCAATACTGCTCTGATACCAAATGTATGTTTTAACCGCATACAGAAATTACTTGCAAATGAATTCTAAAACACAGAAAATAAACAATGCGAGAGCATAACACATAAAACACATATACACAGAGATTTCCCCTGGATCCCAAAACTAGGACTACCAGCTTGATTTTTCATTATGTTCCTTTCAATGATATAATACATATTTATACATGCCAAAGAATATAATACCATGGATTGAAAACCATCACGTCCAAAAAACATGTGTGAAAATCATGCACAAAACCATAGGTGGGTCCTCCCAACCTAACATTGGGTCCAAAACAAAAGTTTTCTGGGGCGCTACCCCAGACCCCATAAAGTGGGGTTACGGGTACACCTCAAACCCTCTGTGATCCCCCCCACTACATAATCGATGCAACGAAGGGGGGATCCACCCCCCTTCTAACCCTGCGGTTAACTATGTGGGCTAGTTGTGGAAAGAATATAACACAACCAACACGAAGTTAATTAGCCAATCAAATCCCTGTACTACTAGCCCTTTTAGAAATAGTTGACGGGGCGCGGACTAAGGTCTCACTTGAAGTAGTATGGGAGGGTGCTAGAACCAGGTTTCCACACCCTTGATATGTACGAGAGGTTTCGATTGGTCCTTTGTTTGTTGCTGCGCGCAGGTGGCATTCCGCAACTTCTGTTCCTCGAAGCCCAATACCCTGCCTTTGCACAACCCTAACTAGGGGTTGTGCTGTGCTTTGTACTATTACCCAAGATCTTATTTATCTTCCACTACTAATTAAGCACCTATGCCTGCTTAAACGTCTTAAGTTATACTTAACAATATAAAACATTCATACAGGTTCGCGCAGTAAATAAACAATATACGTGCAAATTATATCTAGTCGTGCATTAAACCAGGAAAAGATACATAGAATTATAGTAAAACTTCTCTTTATTGATTCTTCCAATGGTTAGAGACTCGACCCGCCCTGCACACTCAGCTGCAGGGGTCCGCGCACTTAGCTGTGGACTACTAGGCCTCTGCACACTCAATCACTTAGACTTCTCATGTTTCTAGTCTCTTCTTTTCCTTCCTTTTCCTTTCACTTAGAGCCTCGCTCTATTTATACAATCCCATGGTCCGCAGACCATGGGTAGGTCTATCCAGCCGACATTACATTACAAAAACTAGGGTGGACAACCTTGTGACTCTGTTATACTTTCGGGCCCTGTGCCCGCAATTCATGGAGCTTTTACAACAAGATTTGGTCAAAACTTGGGCTTTAAGCCCCAAAACGTGCCTTGAGGGAAATTCCATGCTCAACATAAGGTTGCCATTTATTAAGTTCATGTAGTATTTCCAATATTTTCTTCTCATAAATAGCTTTATGTAAATAATTTCCTTTGATTGGACAAATTTCAAAAGCAATGGGTCTTTCTTCTCGCATTAAAACAACACTAATTCCATCTCCCGAGGCATCACATTCAAATAAAGGTTTTTGTGAAGTATGGCGTATCTAATACTGGTGCTTAGCACATTGCCTCTTTAAGATGTTCAAAGTATTTCATTGCTTCTAGAGTCTAAGAAAATTCATCTTTCTTTAGTAATGTTGTTACAGCTGCTACTATTCTCCCATAATTCTTAAAAAAATTGCAATAATACCCTGTCAACTCGAGAAATCCTCATAGATGCTTTATGGATGTGGGGATTTTCCATTCCTTAATGAATTTAATTTTTCTAGGGTCTACCTTAACACCTTCATGAGATACAATATGACCCAAATATTCCACCTCTTGTACTCCAAAGCAACATTTGGAGGTTTTTTCATATAACCGTTTCTCCCCCAATAGTTTGAGCACTCTATCAACATGTTGAACATGATCCTTCCAAGAAATTTTGTAGAATAGTATATCATCAAAAAATACTAATACAAATTTTCTAGGGAAGGGTTTGAAAATGGAATTCATCAAACCTTGAAATGTAGAAGGTACATTGGTAAGGCCAAAAGGCGTGACTAAAAATTCATAATGACCCTCATGAATTCTAAATGCTATTTTCAGAATGTCTTCGATCTTCATTCTAATTTGATGATATCCTGAATGAAGGTCCAACTTGGTGAAGTAAATTGCTCCATGCAATTCATCCAATAATTCATCAATGATAGGAATGAGAAATTTATCTTTAATAGTGAGCTTGTTGGGCTCCTTATAATCCAGACACATGCACCATGATCCATCCTTCTTGTGCACCAATAATATTAGAGTAGAGAAATAACTTTGACTAGGTTGGATTATAACAACCTCTAGCATTGTTGCAACCATACGATCAATTTCACTATTTTGGGCATAGGGGTATCTGTAAGGCCTGATGTTTGGAGAAACACTTCCTAGAATCAAATGAATAGCATGATCATGATCATGAATATGTGGGAGGCCTTTGGGAGTCTCAAATACATTAGAATTATTATCGAAGACATTTTGGAGATCTCGAGAAATAGATGATTTCGATGTGGGAACTTTGGTCAATTTAGTGTGTCATAAATTGCTACATTAATTTGTCAATCCGGGATTTGTAAGCTGACGAAGTGTGGCGCACTATATGTGCAAGATAACCTATCTCTTACTTTTTGTCGTTTTTGGTTTTTATTTGTTTTGGGGGTTTTTATCTTGGTTGGATTCCTAATGTGAGAGGGAAATTCTAAAAGATAAGTATGGATATAAATATTCAAGGCAATGATCTCCTTTATAATGATTTCCCAAACTTCAAACTTCAAAAGGGTCTTAAAACAAGCAATGACAAAATTAATTCCTAAAATAAAATGAAAATGTGCCACTATATTAGTCAAACAAACAGTGAACTATTGATCATGAAACCATTATCCCTCCTGCTGCTATCTAAATACAAAAGAAATTGCATCCAATAAAATCCAAAATTGCAAGTAAAGTAAAGCTAAAATCAAATTACATCAACTCATATTCTAACCCCTCACCATTAGTCTCGCTATGGCTTTTGGTGGTAATCATAAACAACTTGAGTAATCTGATATCTAATTTGCAGAAAAGTAAACTAACATCAAATTACACACTCATACTTCAATCCCTCACCATTAGTCTCGCTATGGCTTTCGGAGGTAACTGATAATGACATGAGCAATTTAATATCTAACTTGCAGAAAAATAAACCAATATCAAACTACACACTCATACTTCAATCCCTCACCATTAGTCTCGCTATGGCTTTCGGAGGTAACTGATAATGACATGAGTAATTTAATATCTAACTTGTAGAAAAATAAACTAATATCAAACTACACACTCATACTTCAATCCCTCACCATTAGTCTCACTATGGCTTTCAGAGGTAACTGATAATGACAGGAGTAATTTAATATCTAATCTAACTAATAAAGAAAATGTACAAAACTGAAATAAATAAAACAGTGATGGAATTAAAAACTAAGAAAAATAAATCAGCAGAAGGACAAGACTGATTCCATGTCATTAGTCATTGTAAAACTATGTGCAAATGCCCGGGCTGCCTACTGTAATCTGGAACAAAGACATTGATCAGTTAACAACAGTATAAAGCATGAAAAATTATGGATAGAAATAAAACTTTAATACCATAAGAGATGCAATATATACACGTGAATAACTATGGCGTAATGAATGTAAGGAAATAAAGCATGAAACTATACAGCAATAAACAAAACCTTAGTGTGTGCAGGGGCCCTCTGCACAACCTCGGGAAATAGCTATCAACCATGAATTATGCTTATGAACAGAATCTTCTCATGTATTCACAATGCAGTCATAACAAGGAAATAATGTCACAACATAGTGGGCTTTCTTTATAGAAAAATTACATTACAAAGGCTAGCTATTATGAGTATGGAGATGCATTATTTATAACAGAAAGCTACATAACTGATTTCCTAAAAACTGCGTGAACAGAGGACAGGTGAAGAACAATCTCCACGGATTTAGCAGCATGGTCGTTGTGATTAGGCAATCTTATTAAAAACAGTTGTTGGATCCACATTCTGGTCAGCCTACAGGTGTCAGTGTTGCTCCAAAAATCTAGAAACGGTCACAGAAGTCCTTACGTGCTTAAAATGGAGTCCTATTGTTGTAGGACTTCTCCTGTTTGACCACCGTTTTGACCCCCATTGACTACGGCCTCCTTTGACAAGTCCAGCTGGACCAATGGGAGCCACACCATGTCCACATCATTTCCAACTTGCCCATGTCGCTTGATTTTCTTTAAGACACCTGCAATATAGACTTTGACAAAAACAGCTGCGGAAAGTGACTAGATTCCGCAACTCATAAGAAAAAATCTAGTTCAAACAACAACACAAAGACATAGTCAAGAAACCACTTTAAATGCTCTTTTATAACTAATATGCAATGATATTGATGGCTTAGGAGGCTCAAGTGAATGGAAAGAAGCTAGAAAAAGGTGTAGGAAAGATGCAAGTTTGGGGCTCAACATACCCCCACTGTGAAGGTGTTGCATGTCCCCATGCAACCAAAATTTTGACTATCCCCGCTTCAAACCATATGTTCTAAAGCTTCTGCCAGTACATCCAGCCCCCTTCTTCTTTTTCTTGGTGCTGCTAACATCCTGGGCTTCTTCATCAAGCATCCAAATTTAAGATTGATCAGTTCTCTACTTATCTTCTTGTACTTTTTCTTCAATTTCTTGTTCTTTTTCTGCCATAGTCCAAGATGTAGCATGGTATTGTCATGGATGATCTTATCCAGTCTCTCTACTCCTTTAATGCTTCATTTTCATGTTTAATATGTCTGTTTAGGACCTCTAACTCAAAAATTTCTTGTTTCAATGACTTGATTTGAGCTTCTTGTGCTGGATGAGGAATGGATGAAGAGCTTGGTTCTGTGGCCTTCTTTTCTAGGGATTCTATGTAATCATACATGTCCTGCTGATTTGGGTCTATCTCGGGTGAAGTTTTCCTTGGGCCGATCCCAAAGTCCTATTGAGGAGGACTGGTTTCAAAGTCTGTCCGAGAAGGACTTATATCAACGTCTGGAGACTAGTTTCAATGTTTGGCTAAGAATGAGGTGGGCTACGGCTAGCTGGAGATTGTTTCGATGTTCCTCCCAAGTCAATAAAATGGGGTCCTTTTGTTTGTGCTTTTCTCCATTTTCCTTTAAGCTTGTTGCTTCTTCTTAAATGTTGTGGGCTAGTGCCCTCTTCCTCAATACTCTGTTTTCCTTTTTCTTTCTCCCTGGCTGCAAGTGATTGTCTTTGGAGGTGAGTTAGCCTTTCAGACAGTGGCTGGTGGTCCTCTTCTAAAAAAGGTTCTAGTGATTGGTAAACATCATCTATGCTTCTTTTCCCTTTCAAACTCTTTTGCTTTTTATCCTTGGTTCTTTCCAACTTCTCTTCTTGATCATCTTCTTTGGTTTTGCTAATAGGAGGATCTTTAATTTTCACACCAGTTTTTCTTTTCCTGCTCTTCCTTACTGTACTACTTTCGGGCATTTCAGGAGGATCTTGATAATAATTTCTCACTAAAAACCGTTCCCAAGTATCCCTTTTTTTCTTCAATTGGTCTTCAATTAAAATCCTCACCAGCCCATGAAGATATAAGTGGGGTTCTATATCCTCTACATTGTTTTGGACAGTTGTAGCCATCTTTTTCAAGCTCAGCAATAAAAATTAAGGTAGATTTAGGATTTTATCCTCTAAAAAGTTCATCAACAATTGAGTATGATACATGCAAATTCTCCAAAACAGCCCTCACATGTAATAAAATTTTGAATAACCAACAGTAAACTAGCCCATTTCTCTTCTAAGGCATGAACAGGAATTCCTCTTTTGAATATAGTCACATCCATACCTAGGTTATGTAAGATCACTCTCCAAGCTTCCTCACCAATGCTCTTGTTCTTGAACCAGCGTTCACCTTCTTGAGGGAGTTCTGTAGCAGCTGCTATGGATGCCTCAGTCACTGTCAATTTGAGGTCACCAATTTCCACCTCCAAACCATTGAAAGACCTCGCAAAAGCTTTTGTAACCTCCTTATTGTAGCATTTAAACTTTTGAATAAACCGAAGCCATTTTGCCTTTTTCAATATGTTTTTGACTTGTGGGTATCCTTCCATAAATTTGGGTCCCTCTGGTTCTACCCTCAACAACCGCCCCATTCTTTCCTTCTGTTCTATAATTTGTTTGCATGAGAAGGGTTTAGCGGAGGTGAGATGGTTGGACTAGCGGGAATGAACAGGGTTTATGGAGGAAATCGATGAATGTAAGCAGAAAACAAAGGACAGGTAGAAAAATAGAGGACATGCAGCCGAGGTGAATTCACAAAATATAGCAGAGTCTTATGTGAGTGAGGTGGTAATGTAGCTATGGCTTCAATTAAAAAGAGTAGGGGAGTGATGGCAAAATTTTTAAAAATGGACGGTTGTAGAGTAACCATAAGCACATTAATGAAATGGCTGCGGAATCTATGCGGTGGAGGAGAACCGTAATCAAATCAACCACATCTCATAATTATAGGTGGAGTATAGAAATGCTTCCAGACTTGAGTTAAATCCGATAATTAATCATGAGGCTATTGGAGAAATAAATGCATGGCTTATGGAGGAATGTCGTGGAAAGGTTATGGGGAATATTACGCCAATCATTGCATATAGTGGAGCTCGTGATTTAATAACTATGCAAAAATGTGTTTGAATGCCATTTGAAATAAATTTTTGCCCATACCTTGGAATGTTTGCCACTTGTTGTCCATAACCTTTGATCAGTTGCCTTTTGTTGATGCCTTTAGGTGCCCCATATCTTCATACTATGTCCTCGATCATACCTGCATTTTATTTTTATTATTTTTTCCTATCATCTAACTGTCAATGTTAAATGACAGGGCACTAGCTGCAGAAACACAACTAGCTATGGAATCAGTTAGCAGCTGCGGAAACTGACTCTAGCTGCGGAAACTGACTCAACAATCCTAGAGCTAAATGAGATAGATAAACAATGACTGAATGGATGAAAAATGGTCATAAAAATTTTTATTAGTGGAATGAAATGAATGAAATGAAGTGGTGTGGAATGGAAATGAGATGGAGTGGAATGAAAAATGAGAAAGAGAGAGATTTTTTTTTTTGGAAAATATAGGGTGTCAGGAGTTCTTGATTTTCACCCTGTATTTTCTGGATAAGACTGCCAATTAGTGATTGGTTTTTAGGCTTATACATTTTTTTTTTTTGGAAAATAGAAAGGAACAAAAGCTAGGTTGGTGGAGAAGAAGGATTCTTCTTCACCAGCCTTATTGCAGAACTATCTTGAAATATTTTGACAAATTCCTCTATTGAGAGCGGCTTATGATAGATCTTTAATTGGTGGCCATTCAAAATAAGAGGAGTTTGATGTTCATCAATGGTTTTGATTCTTACCACTCCATTGCTAAAGACTTTGTCAATCTCATATGGCCCAAGCCAATGAGTCTGAAATTTGCCTTTGAAGTATTTAAACTTGGAATCAAATAGCAATGCTCAGTCTCCTTCTTGAAACTTTTTCTCTTTGATGTATATGTCATGCCACTTAGCTCTTTGATATTGAACTAGATCAGTTCTTAGAATCACCTCTTGTTTGATCTCATCTATCTCATTCAACTACTCCATTCTATGCTTTTGGGCTTCTGATAGATCCATCCCCAACTGAACTGCCATCTTGAAGGTTTTGACTTGGAACTCAATGGGGAGCAAGACTTCTTTCCCATAAACAAGTTCATAGGGACAATGTCTTGTTGTATTTCTCCATGTAGTTCTATAGGCCCACAAGGCTTCAGGAAGCCTTTCTGCCCAATCTCTTTTATGTAGATGAACAGTTTTGGTGATGATACTTTTGAGAACTTTGTTTGTAGACTCCACTTGACCATTTGCTTACGGATGGTAAGGAGTAGATCTTCTGTGCTTGATTTTGTATTCTTCCATAAACTTATCCACCAAGTTGGATGTGAATTGGCTTCTGATCTATCACAATTTCTCTTGGAACACCAAAGCGAGTAAAAATATCCTCATAAAGAAAATTAACAACTGAATTTTCAGTAGCAGAAACTAACGCTTT
>APFE031307642.1:6064-51684 GCA_000404065.3 Pinus taeda | reverse complement strand
GTGGCTAGCCAAGGTCTTCCTAAGATAAGTGGGTGCCCTCCTAGATTACTCTTGGGAGTCAAAATCATGAAATCTACTGGATATTCCCAAGAATCTAAGGAGACTGAAATATCTTCTAATACACCATCTGGTTTGATTATTAATCTATCTGCAAGTTGCAGTAAAGTACATGTAAAGAGGAGATTAGGAAGTTTAAGCTGCTCCATAGTCTGTCTACTCATAATGTTGATAGCAGCCCCTAGGTCAATCGAAGTGTTTGCAATTTCTATCCCATTTATATGTGTCTTGACAATTGGACTACCTGGATATACACACTTCTGCATGGTAATTTTTCCCATTATGATATCTGCAATTTTTCCTACCAGGTGGATTCTTCTTGTATCTCTTGGTTTCCTTCCTGGTCTTTTTGAGACTCAACTCCTTTATTGTTTTTGCTAGAATAGGAATCTCTCTGATGGCTTGTAGCAAGGGAATCTTGATACAAACATTCTTTAACTCATCTAGAAAATCATAGTTAGGCAATAAGATTTGTTTTTCCACTCCTTTATCAATTTGTAATCTTTCAGGGAAAGGATGTGTGGATGAAGATGCAGGTTGCTCAACTATAGGAGTTGTGGGGGTTAACTTTTCTTTCTCGTTTTGAATGTTTGAGTTCTAAAGAGATGCTTCCTCAGAATCTTTATTGACTTTAAGAGAGTCCTCCTTAGAGGTATCTTGCTCTTGGACATCTATAGAAGGTTTTTATAATACTCTACCTGACCTGAGTTGTACATCATTGAGAGGAACAATCATGTAGGTAGGAAATTGTTGTCCTTCTATCATGTAAGTATTCTGAGGATTTTTATTGTTAGGATTTGGCAATGGATGAGAGGGTAGTTGATTTGTCTTTTGTTGAAATGGGAGCATGAGTTGAGGATTTGGATTTTGTTGAGAAGGTTGTTGTGGAGGAAATGGCAATGAAAGTTGTGGATTTTGATTTAGAAGTCGTGGAGTTTGTTGATTTTGAAAAGATGGAGGAAATTGATAAGATTGAGAAAATCTCGCATAAGGATTTTGCATTCCTTGTGCCCATGATTGGTATGGATTTTGAGGTTGGGGCCAAGGTTGTTGCCAAGGGTTCTAATTTGGTGGGGGTTGAAAATTCATAGGGTTGTTAAACCCTTGGTTTTGTTGCCCCTCCCAAGGTCTTCTTGCAACAAAACAGAGAGATTCTACTGAATTTGTTTCTTCTTGAAAGACGACTTTGAGCCTAGGAATTGAAGGACAATTCTTGGTCTCATGACTCTCTGAGAAAATCATACATGTTTCTACAACTTTTGCATCCAAGGGGCATTCCCTTAGAGCGTGTTTCTTTGTACATTTCAGACAAAAGATGGCTAGAGCATCAGTTTCTACTTTCTGCTTGTTTTGAATTTTAAGGGTGTTTAGTTGTTCACTAAGGCCCCCTAAGATATCAGTTTTGAATTCATCAAGCATATTTCCAATCTCTACCCTACTTACTGACCCAGTTACAGATTTGTTTGCTCTGATGAGAGAAGGATCTCTAGACCCTTTTCCTGTCTTAGATTTTCCTCTTGAGAGATGCACACATAGTTCTGCTATGTCACGAATTGAGAAATATCTCCCTTTCCCATCATGTTTAAAATATCTATCCATTCATATCTAATGGCTTTCAATAGAAGGGCTTTCAAAGTTTCCTCATCTAAGTTGCTCATCTTTGCTCTTTTTAAGTTGTATTGAAATCTTTCAAATAAATCCTCCAAGTTTTCATCTTCTTTTTGTACCATTTTGAATACCTCATCCTTATGATTGGTGGGCATGCAATAGTTCAGGTATCTATCCAAAAATGTTTGTTTCATGTCATTCCAATTCCTAATAGATTGGGTGACTAATCCCATGAACCATTTCAAAATGACTCCCTTTAATGTTGAAGGAAACAGTTTGAGTTTTTGAGAGTTTTGCATATAGTCATAGGTTCGGCACACTACTTCAAACTCAAATAGAAATGTTCCAGGATCCTAACTTCGCAATCCATAAAAGTTGGGGAGGATAGATGGTGAGATGTTTTTCATCATTGTATGAGTTTCCTCATCAACTATAGGGAATCCAAACGAGTTGTCTCCTTCCCTATTTCTTCCATTATTACCTCTACCTCCACCATTGTTGCCTCCATTATTTCCTCCTCCTCTACCTCTACCTCTACCTCCGAATCCATCTACTGCTTCCTCTGTCATGATAGTTTCTTCAGAGTCCTCAGAGCCCTCTGGTTCTTCTACTAATTTTGAACGAGGAGGAATTTCCCCTTCCTCTTCTTCAGGTGATTCTACTTCTTTGATTACAATATGCTCTCCTGTAGAAGTAAAGAAAGGGTCTTCTTCTAGATGAGGTTTGGTAGATAGTGTAGGAGAATCCTCTAATTCAGTTGCTGCTCCTAGAATTCCATGGATCTTAAGGCTAGGAGTAGATGGTGGTGAATCTTTTCTATGCCTTGAAGAAGCTGGAGTTGTAAAAATCGAACTCTTGGCTCTAGCTATAAACCTTCCCCTAGAATCTCTTGCTCTATGCATGTCAATTTTTTTTTAATTTTTAAGTTGGGCTAATAATTCTCTTTTTGATCTTCCAGGTCACACTAGGTGCAAGAAGACAACATACTTAAGAAATTATTGAACCAATAACTCTCTTTTCTGATCCTCTAGATCACACTAGGTGCAAGAGGAGAGCATACTTCAAGGAGTTATCAATTTTTCCCTTCTTTTTATTATTGTTTTTTTTTAAAGAAATTGGCTACCTAGTTACACTTCCCCGGCAATGGCGCTAAAATGTTTGGTCAATTTAGTGTGTCCTAAATTGCTACATTAATTTTTCAATTCAGGATTCATAAGTTTACGAAGTGTGGCGCACTATATGTGCAATATAACCTATCTCTTACTTTTTGTCGTTTTTGGTTTTTATTTGTTTTGGGGGTTTTTATCTTGGTTGGATTCCTAATGTGAGAGGGAAATTCTAAAAGATAAGTATGGATATAAATGTTCAAGGCAATGATGTCCTTTATAATGATTTCCCAAACTTCAAACTTCAAAAGGGTTTTAAAACATGCAGTGACAAAATTAATTCCTTAAAGAAAATAAAACCGTGCCACTATACTAGTCAAACAAACAGTGAACTATTGATCATGAAACCATTATCCTTTCTACTGCTATCTAAATACAAAAGAAAATGCATCCAAGGAAATCCAAAATTGCAAGTAAAGTAAAGCTAAAATCAAATTACATCAACTCATATTCTAGCCCCTCGCCATTAGTCTCGCTATGGCTTTCGAAGTTAATCATAAACAACTTGAGTAATTTGATATCCAATTTGCAGAAAAGTAAGCTAACATCAAATTACACACTCATACTTCAATCCCCCACCATTAGTCTCGCTATGGCTTTCAGAGGTAACTAATAATGACATGAGCAATTTAATATCTAACTTGCAGAAAAATAAACCAATATCAAACTACACACTCCTACTTCAATCCCTCACCATTAGTGTCGCTATGGCTTTCGGAGGTAACTGATAATGACATGAGTAATTTAATAGCTAACTTGCAAAAAATAAACTAATATCAAACTACACACTCATACTTCAATTCCTCACCATTAGTCTCGCTATGGCTTTCGTAGGTAACTGATAATGACATGAGTAATTTAATATCTAATCTAACTAATAAAGCAAATGTACAAAATTGAAATAAATAAAACAGTTCTGGAATTAAAAACTAAGAAAAATAAATCAGCAGAAGGACAAGACTAATTCCATGTCATTAGTCATTGTAAAACTATGTGCAAATGCCTGGGCTGCCTACTGTAATCTGGAACAAAGACACTGATCAGTTAACAACAGTATAAAGCATGAAAAATTATGGACAGAAATAAAACGTTAATACCATAAGAGATGCAATATATACACATGAATAACTATGGCGTAATGAATGTAAGGAAATAAAGCATGAAACTTTTTGAGTCTTTGATCGGAGAATCCACAGTAAGAGAATTTTTACACCAACGTTTCGAATCCCAAATGGGATCCATCATCAGGGGCCCTCTGCACAACCTCAGGCAACAGCTATCAACCACGAATTATGCTTATGAACAGAGTTTTCTCATGTATTCACAACGCAGTCATAACAAGGAAATAATGTGACGGCATAATGGGCTTCCTTTACAGCAAAATTACATTACAAAGGCTAGCTATTATGCGTATGGAAATGCATTGTTTATAACTGAAAGCTACATAACTGATTTCCTAAAAACTGCATGAATAGAGGACACGTGAAGAACAACCTCCACAGATTTAGCAACATGGTCATTGTGATTAGGAAATATTATTAAAAACGGTTGTTGGATCCACATCGTGGTCAGCCTACAGGTGTTAGCGTTGCCTCCAAAAATCTGGAAATGGTCACGGAAGTCCTTACATGCTTGAAATGGAGTCCTATTGTTGTAGGACTTCCCCTGTTTGACCACTGTTTTGACCCCTGTTGACTACGACCTCCTTTGACAAGTCCAACTGGACCAATGGGACCCGCACCATGTCCACATCATTTCCAACTTACCCATGTGGCTCCATTTGCCTGAAGACACCTACAATATAGACTTTGACAAAAACAACTGCGGAAAGTTGAGCCAGCTGCAGAATGTGACAAGATTCCACAGCTCATAAGAAAAAATCTAGTTCAAACAACAACACAAAGACATAGTCAAGAAACCACTTTAAATGCTCTTTTATAACTAATATGCAATGATATTAATGGCTTAGGAGGCTCAAGTGAATGGAAATAAGCTATAAAAAGGTGTAGGAAAGATGCAAGTTTGGGGCTCAACAGGAACCTCTAGCGAACATAATTGTGCAATTACGCCACGTTGTTATTTATTTAGAAATTTTATCATGCCGTTAGAGCTGATTAACTTTATCGGTTTCCCTATGATACCCCATAATTCAACTTCCTTTCCTTCTAAAAAAACCAGGAAAAGTTCTTGAAAATTAAAGCCTATCGCACCCAAAAATTGTAGCCATTGGACTCCTAGTACAACATCAGCACCACCCATTGGAATGGAAAGCATTCAAATATTCAACACATATTATCCCATGGATAGCTTGATATTATGGCACTTTCTAGAGAAATTTATGGTTCCTCCATTTGAAACCTTCACTTGACACTCTGGTGTTGGATATAGGAAGCAATTCAATTCCTTCACTATCTTACAACAAATAAAATTATGGGTACTTCCCAAATCAATCAACACTATTACCTTTTTCTTCTTGATATGTCCTTCTATTTTGATAGTTTGAGGAGTGATAATTCCGGCCAATACATTATAATATATGGTCGGATTCATTTTTTCTTTCTCTAGGGTTTGTTCCTATTGTGTATCCTCTTATTTTGTTGTTCCTTGTTCCTTTTGTTCTTCCTCTTCACAATCTTTGTAAAATAATTTCTTCTTAGCACACTTATGAACTTTAGTGTATTTGCTATCACAACTATAACAAATCCCTTTTGCTCTTTTTTCTTCCAATTTTTGTGGTTTCAAACTTGTAGGTTGTGGAAGGCTAAGGGAAACAACACTTCCATATTTATAATTGTGATTGGTAGGATTCCTTGTTGACATAATTTTTCTTGATAACCTGAATGCCTTCTCTAATGAATCAGGTTCCCAAAGGAAAAACTCATGTTGGATGTTATCCTTTAAAGTCCCTATGAACACATCAAATATATGTTCCTCTAGAATATATTTTATCCTTATATTCAATTTTTGGAAGTCTTCAATGTGCTCCACCATTGAAACATTTTGTTTGAGATTTATCAATTGGCTAAAAAAGGTGTTTCTTTTTGTATCCTCATAATGTGCTATCATTTCTTTTGTAAAAAATGCCCAAGTGAAAATTTGTTTATGAGGGCAAGGCCATCAATACCATAAAACTGATTGGGTTCCAAATATAAAGTCACAATGCATACCTTTTGTTTGTTTTGCACATTATGGAGATCAAAATATTGCTCCATCTGTAGTATCCATGTTATGGGATCCTTGGCATCAAACTTCCTCATATCGATCTTTGGAACATGGTGCGTCTTCAATTCAATGTTAGAGTCTCTGAAATCTTAACTAACATTTGTTTTGTTCTCATTATGAGTTTCCTCTACTACCTTTTTGCCATTAGGAATCATTTCTTTTAGCAACTTTTCCAAACCTCCTTTCAAACCTTCCATGTCTTTATTCAAATCTTCAATGTTCACTTCTAAGCCATCCATCTTAGCTTCCATGCCATCCATATTAGCTTCCACGCTATTCATCTTAGCTTCCACTCCATTATTTAAACCATCCATCTTATCTTCCACACCTTTCTTTAAAGCATCCATCTTAGCTTTTATTACTTTTTGTGAGAGTGAAATTTGTTGCACTTGGTCTCGTAATTTTGATATATCATGTTGCATTTCTTCCTCTTCTTCATGAGTCATGCTAGAGCTTTCAAGTATCTTACTAGCTATTTCCATTTTATTTCTTTGGGGCATCAATTAATGATAATTATGCTTTAGTATGCCCTTTGAATTCCTTCAAACTATTTTTTCAAACCAAACTTATGAAAAATTTTAAAAAGACAACACACATTTTTTCACTTTGGAGGAACTCGATATTGAATTTGTGTATCGCTATAATTTCAGGTATACAAGGTTTGAAATTTCTTCCTAAGGTAGCCCTCTAATTCCTCTTTCCAAGACCACAAGTCTGATCAAAACTGTATTCTCAATGAAAGAGATTCCAAATATCTTACGATGAACTAATTGTAAACTGGTTAAATAGAGAGAACTTGTATGAAGTGCCACGTGTCATTGTTTTAACCGTCAGACCTAGAAACAATCTACAGAAAACTAAATTTTGTCTTCTTTCTATACCTTTTTACTAAATTTCAAACTGATTCTCATAGAAATAGTTATGATGATTTTCCCCAGGTCACCTGTTTAAGATATAATCTGGGAGCCTACAAAAACCTTAACTTCCTTGGATCATATCTTTGAAAATATAGCAAGACAAGATCTGAAATTCATACTTGAGGTTCATAAAGATTTAATCTAAAATTGATTTAATTTCAGCTTTTGGAACTTTGTAGAAAAAAATTTATAACGACAATGCCAGGATGACCTGTTTGAAGCAGCGAAACCATAGAATCCAAAGCTCTGATACCAAATGTTATGCAACCAACTCACAAAATAGAATAAAATAGAGATCAACGACTTCAAAATCAACCTCTTCAAGAGGGAAGCCTTCTTTAAATTACACAAGTGAACAATTCTTCGATGATACAAATGACAAGACCTCCTTTCTATATATAGGAGTCTAAGGGGTCACAATATAATGAGAGCTGACATAACAATAATAATGTAAGGAAACAAAAATAACAATAGTGGGCTTCTATGGGGCTTAATAATAACAATATTGGGACAACATGGGCACAATAATAACAATAAGGGGATATAATGACAATAATAATAAGGGAATACACTAGTATTATAGGGACCTAACATTTAACAAACTCTTTTCTTCATTGTTGTAGGCCATGCAAACAGGAAAATTCTTTATGCACGTGACAAAACCATCATAGATCTTCCACATGTTTTTTCCAAATGTTGATACGTCAACAAGTATCGTTAGTCTCATCTCCCCCAATGTGGAAACTGTATTCTATGATGCTGCTCAGACTTGTTGTACCTCTTACCTGGTAGCCTACAAGTTCTATGCTAGTTGCTCATTCTTGGTTGTCAAACATTGAACATTGGATATTGTTTAACCTACGTAGGCCAAGATGGCTTCAAAAATGGCAGTTGGATGCTTCCTGATATCTGAAACTACCACCCCTTTTTTAGCAAATACAGGTGAAGCGTGATCATCTGGAAAGTGCTTCCTCCATGCTTGTACAATACTCTTCTAGAACTCATCAAATGATAGATTGTACACCTCCATGAATGGATCATCATCAATGAGAACAACATCTCCTTGCTCACTCAGGGTTGGCTCTATTATTAGAGGTGGTGGAGATTGGGGGGTGACCTGTGGTGCTCTCAACATTAGGTCAACGTTTTGATGTCATGGCTCCTATTCAAACTCCATATCTGTCACTATAATCAATTGCTCAATATGGTGAGAAAGCTTCTGATCCTCCATATGTCCACCTTCCTCCTTGGCTATTGGGTTTTCATGTTCCTCATACTATATTAGCATTGTTTCCTCTGTCATTGCACCTTGGCTTTCTTCTTCTTCCCGCTTCTATTTCTCTTCTCATTGTCTTCTCCTTTTCTCTTGTTCTTCCTTCAACTTCTTCTCTATCTCCTGCAACTTCAGTTTTGCTTCTCACAACCTTTGCTTTTCTCTCTTTCTCCACTCTTCTCTTTGCATCCTTTGCTTCCTCTTTTCTTCTTCTACCAAAGCAGCCTTCACAATAAGAGGATCTACTTTCATTTTGCAGCTTTTCTCTCCCTTTGGACTGGAAGAAATCTTCCTATTTCCCTTATCCTACATTGGATTGCTGTCTTCTGCTACTGTTGCTTCCAGAGTTTCTTCTATATTTGTAGCAAATTTTGAAGTCCTTGCTATACTGACCAGCTCATTAAGTCTAGAGGAATTGTAGCAGCACCTCCAAGGATCTTCCTCTTACCAATGAAATGCCCCACTAATCCATGGAGAGTAAAGTCTCGTATAGTGGTCCTTGCAAATAATATGGGGATCATATAAATTAAAGTCCTTAGAGCCGAATTCAAATATTACAAGTTTCTTAGCCTTAGCATCTGCAACTTTCAAGTTATTTATCTTGTATAATCTAATCTGCAAAGGAAGAGTGGGCCATGGTTCTTTCTTCTTTCTGTGTAGTACTAGTAACAACCTTGTATTGAGATGGTATGATACTTCTTGCATTATTAGTTTTTCAGTGGCATACCTTGGTAAGACATGTAGAGGTGCCACCTAGTGAGGTATACTAATCTGCAATGTCTGCTATCACATTCATTTCTTCTTGGGACATGCAAGGTGGATCGTATTCAAATATGAGCTTGTATAGTGGGATGATAAAGTGGTTAGTTAATCATGCCATTACTCCTTGATAACTATATTCTGAAAGCAACTTGCAATAGATGTTCAAGGCAGTCTCTCGTGGTGTCCATGTATAGTTCATGCCGGGGAACTGCTGCTATGCATAGATTGCATCCAATAAGTATGTGGAAATATATAACCTTGCTTGCTCATCCTTGGGAGGATTCTGAGCCTATGCTACATGGGACTTCAATGTTTGAGCCAACAGATCCAACCAGTTGAATGGCCTCCCATCATTCATCAAGTGATCCAATAAGACTACCCACCCTTCAGGAAAGGTTTCTATGCTCTCTTGACCATGGATTCTGGAAGAAAAGATAATCAAGAGATGGTAAGCCTTTTTGAGGGACTTTGTCTAGTACACATGGGTGGGTATTTATCGAAACTTCAATGGCTCTTTCACCCAGCATTTGATAATGTCTCTTGTGTTCATGTAGTTATGGGTGGCATAGAAGGGTGATTCCATGCACTTTACTGGCTCAAGAAAGTGATACATTTGTTGAAAGTATTATTCCCTGAAGGTGACAAGCTTCTTACTGTTGGCACTACTCAATGTCATAGTTTGTTCATACATATGTGAGATAATCTAGCTGATGATGTATGCACAGGGAAAGGAGGGATACTTGCATGCAACCTTGAATAACCCTGATTTATAGATGTTGAGATACACCTGTCAATCTTCTAAATCTACCTCAAGTTCCTTTGCAAATTTTTCTTTGATCTGTTGTCATGTTAGTGTTATTCACTTCTCTATAAACAATAGAGTAGCTGCATACACTAGAAATTCAACTGATGTCTGCTCAACTACTTCCCTAGTACTACTCTCAATGGTTTCCTTTAATGCATCTCTCTTATATTCCATGGTAACAATGAATGCTAGAGAGGTTCTCAATAACTACTGTACCTATGGGGCGAAGAGGACACTCATAGCAAGAAAATTTCAATTTAAAGTAAAAGAACTTGCAAAGCAACTTCAAGCATCAAATCGGGCACTAAATGGGAAGGATTGCAAAAATTTTCATACAGGGGGGCTGGCTCCCTGTGGGAACTGACACTATGTAGTCCCAATAGCTAAGGTTGAAGCCCGTTGATTGAAATTGAGCGATGCACAGTTCAGCCTGGGTAGAGGCCTGGGAGAGACTACACATTATGCAGTCTCAGTGGCCAAGATGAGAGGCTAGATCCTAGAACTACGCAGTGTAGAGTTGGAGCCATCTTAGACTATGCACTGCCTAATTCCAGAGGTCAAGTTTGTGGCTTGAGCCTCCAGATTGCACAGTGCTAGCTGTGCAAACTGATATTCAGCCAGGAGAAACCTAGATCTGCCTAAGGGGAGTGTGAAAAATAAGAATATCAGAGAGATAGTCTAAAGATGAGTTCAGATCTGACTAAGTGTAGTTAGATGCATGTGAATCAAGTGCAAAAATTAATTTAAATAAAAGGAAAATGAAGTATGTGAGGAGGGTCACCGCAACAATGACCATTTGTGAAAAACAAGAAAACTAATGTGACACTTGGGAAAGACAATTTATAACTTTAAAAAACACTTCTACAAGTTAAAATGCCAGCAACCATGAAGAGAAACAAGTGAAACAACACTCACACAAGCCAAACAATAAAAAGCAACAAAAAAAGGAAAAGGTAAAACTTACATGGAAAAGCGACGACGATTGCACTAAAGGTTCCTTGATCTCCCCGGGAATTCTAGAGCTCTAAGATCGAACGTGTAAATGAGCTCTAGCAGTGTGGGTTAAATAGATTTTGGAAAATTATGGTTTATGACACGCATGCTTAAAATCAAGGAAAAGGTAACACTCCTAAAATTAGCACAAGTGCCTCCTTCTAGATACTAATATAGATCCCTATTTTTTAGGGATACTTTTTTTCTTTTTTCTTTTCTAGGGAAGCTTTCCGTGCACACTATCGAGAAAGATTTCGCAATTCTGGGGAACTAGGAAACTTTATAGCTCAATGCACTACATAGGGCACCATTCCCACATTGTCACTATGATATATCCATAAATAAAGTGCCTGGATCTTTTATACACACTCTCGCAGGCATCAAAAATTTCCCATAGGAGAAAGCTACACCAATTTAGCTGTGTGCCTTTCACACAAACCTCTACAACTAAGATGGTGTGTAATGTGCATTCACCTCATGAAAAGTGTCATATAAGCTTCCCAATGATCATGTAATAGGAAAAAATGATGCTAGACTTACTGATAGGCTCTATGAAAGCACCCTTTCCTCCATGCTGGGTACCATATATGTTATCTTAATTATCATCACTCATTTTCTTTCCTATCTTGGACGTAGTTTGGAAAGTAGTTGATACGAAAAATCTGATAGCCAAAAACCCTATGAGCCTCTAAATATCGATAGCATGGATGGGGTATTCCTTATCTATCCATAATGATCCTCCATGCATCCCATCGATGAGAAGTTTTGTGCACTACATTGCTCCTCCTTCTGTGCCAAAGACTGGAAGAATTCTTAAATTCAACAACATCAACCATTAAATTCCCTTGAAATATTCAATGAATTTCATGGAATGACTCCTATAAACTTTGGTAACAGGCATTGTGTAGAGCTACCACTTTAGTGCTAAAAATTGGAATGAGTCGGAGAGGTCATTGTCGACAAGAAAAACTTTATCATATTTTCCGTAGAGAGTCTCTCTCTTTGTAACTTTGGAATCTGGTTCAACTTCTAGAACCAAAGTTATGGTCTTCGTCATTTTGTTAGATCGATGTTGGTACACAAAGAAGAAAGGGGGCTTAGGTTTTGGCTTGGAGGAAAGTGAATGAGAGACAGAATCTAGACTGGCAATTCGACCACCTCGACTTTTGGTTCTGAGAAACTTATCATTGGCATGTAGACTAAATAAAAATACTTGACACGACATTTTTTATTAGACCACTTAACTAATATGGTATCTTTCCCCACTTGTTCTAAACCATGGCTATAGTAAAGGAGCCTTAGCCAGACCTGAATCAAATGATGTAAAAACTAAAAAAGGAGGGTGTGGTAATTATGATGCAATGATGGAAGATGCCTAGAATTTGATGACAGATCATGTCAGGGGTATTAAGGGAAATATTTATCCCAAATTATAACTGACATAGGGAATTATTGTTTTATTATGACAGATCAAACTAATTACATGTGTGACTCCCCGATCACGAGCAGTTGCGGTGGGGTGGAAGTAATTCCACAACTAAAAGATATGACGAAAGTTTATTCTTGAATGAATCTAACTAGAAGAACAAACCAACTAATATTGATTGACGCAATTGATATACTAAAAGAAATGTTTGACTCTACCTAAACTTACTTACAATATCCTTGTGGAGATTAAATCGATTTGGTGCAGAATTACTCGAGCCATGGAAGGTTTCAAGCATGCACCATTCACCCATCCCAGGAGTAAGAAACCAGAGAATTGCACGAGCTTGAAAGCTCTTGATTCTTTCACGTTTGCAATAATAAAGGGTCCAAACCAATTCATTTTCAACTTCCTAGGAAACTTTAAGAATTTACTGTCATATAGTAGAACATGTCTTGCAACTATAAAGGATTTATGCTTGATTATCCTATCGTTCCATGCCTTCTGCCTTTGCTTATGGACAATTTTGGTGGAACTCTGCCAAAAACCTTGCCTCGTCTAGTTTGCAGAGCTCTTCTAACCGCTTTGGGATTGAGTCTTCCTCCATCGTGTGATCGGCCTAGGTGATGAAGAGGCAAGGAATGGTAAATTTGGCAGGTACTACAACTTCTTGTCCATATAATAACCATAAGGGTGTATACTTATTTAAACGCTTGATAGTTGTATGATAATCCTATAGTGTTTCCAGCACCCATTTATCCCAATTGTCCTGATTTACCGAGAATACCTTGGGGAGTCCCCTCTCTAATATTTTTTTGAAGGCCTCTAAAGTGCCATTTGCTTGAGGGTGGTACTGACTACTCTTATGTTGCTGTAACGTGAAGCTATGAAGTAATGAGGTGACGGTTTCATTTATGACATGGGTACCCTAGTCACTAGTGAGGCTTTAGGGGAACCCAAACCAGGTGATGATATTCTTGAAAATTAATCTGGTGGCAGTGTCTACAATGCAATCCTTAATTGGCGCCGCTTCAGCACATATGGTAAGATACTTTGTAGCAGTAATAATGTACCAGGCATATGAGTGTCATGTCGGTGGGTTGATAGGTCCTACAAAGTCAATATCCCATTTCTCAAAAGCCTACAGTGCCTACATTGGTTTCAATAGTAGCTCATCTTGGTGTGATGGTTTATCAACCCTTTGACATATGTCACACCTCTTGGCATATTCCTTTGCATCTTGAAACACTGTGAGCCATCATAGTCTTGCCTGCAACATTTTCCTCACGATGGCCTTCTTGCCAATGTGCCCACTTTTAACTCATCATTAGAGAAAATTTCAGCCTAAAAGTGGCCTCTTAAGGAAAAAAATAAAATAAGAGTTATGAATTTTGAAGGGAAAATAAGAAAACTAATTTTTCTAATTGTATTTTTGGCTTATCTCCTTATAGGTTTACTCAAATTTCAAGTGTAGACACTTGTTGGATGCAGAATTAAATTTTTCATCTAGCGAGTACCCATTACACATACTTTTGAGAATACCTGCATTGATAAAAATTTAAGCTACATTAAAAAAGCATGTCAAACATGTTCTTTTAATGTATCTTGAACTTTTACCAATGTGGGTCTTTTCAAAAGTATGCATAATGGGTACTTGTTGGAATGAGTGTTTACACTTGGAATTTGAGTAAACCTATGAGATAAGCCAAATACAGAATTAAAAGAAGTAGCTTTTCTTATTTTCCCTTCAAAACATTTACTTGTACCTCATTTTAAATTTAAGGGATTTTGATTGATTTACATATTATGACATGGAAATTACGTGAAATTTTCATGGGTACTTTTAGGCTAAAATTTCCTCTAATGTAATTGACACTCCCACAATACATCATGTCTCTCATGATCAAGGACACTCTGTGCAATATCTAATCAAGGGAAAACTTGTACACTTTTCCTGCAATCAACTAATAATCTACAACGCGAACCACAATGTGCCTTCACTGTGTCACCGTGTACTCCTTTGGAAATTTACCTGTGGGTAGAAAAGATGTAATATCCTATAAGTAGTCTGGTATGGATTCAACTTGAAATATGACTACATCCGATTTTGATCATTTATTGATCTCCCAGTTTCGCTTGAATCTATTCGAGAATGGTGATCAGGGCCCACATCAATCTTCTTGGCTTGACAGTTAATTCAAAGGTGAATTCCTATAACAACATAAGCCACCACAAATCCTTCCTTCAACTATAGGCTTATTTACTAGGTATTTAAAAAATTTGAATGGACCACCCAAGAGATAGTGTGAAATTTTTTGTAAAGAATATATCATCGCAAGTTCTTTGTGCTTAGCTGTGGCATAATTATTTTATGATGTGGATAATTTCCCGCTAGCGAAGTAAATGGGGTAGTCAAAGTTTCCATCTAGGTTGAGCCAGGACAACTCCCAATGTGACACCTTAGGTGTCAATGTGGACATGGAATTGCTTGTTTCAATCGGGATAAAATAATACTGGTGCACTTGCTAATTTTTCCTTCAACACATTATAAGTATTTTCACATTCATTTGACCAGACAAACCTTTTGGCTTTCTTTAGTAGCCTCTATCATGTCATAGTGATCAAAGCATAGTTGCGAATGAACCTCCTGTAATATCTTGTGTGACCAAGGGTGTATCTTAATTGTTTAATAGTTGTTGGCAGCTCCATATTTAGGATTACTATGACCTTAGACAGATCAACACACACTCCATCCTTGCAAACTATCTGGCCCAGAAGTGTCCCAAAAGGAACAACAAATATGCATCTCTAGCTTTAGGGAAATTTGTAGTTGTCTACATCGGTCGAACATCACTCTTAGTAGACTGAAGTGCTTCTTCAACAAACTATAGACAGTCCAATCACCCATGTAGACTTCTAGAATCTTGTGAATATAATCTATGAAAGTAGAAATTACAATCCTGGAGAATATTGTTGGCACATTTTTGAGTCTAAAGGGCATAACGTGGTATGCATAGGATCCCTATTCATTGGTGAATGTGGTTGTCTTCTTGTGCTCCACTGTTATTTGAACCTGGTGGTAACCAGAGAATGCATCTGCAAATGATTAAACATCATTTCTGACCACATTATCTAGGACTCCATCATTGAACAACGTAGGGAAGGGGTCATGAACACAAGCATTGTTCAGGCTTCAGAAATCTACACATACCTGAGTCTCTTCAGTGTCCTTCTTATTTTGTATTACAATTAGGCTAAGCCATTCAACCTCATCAACTGGGAATATAAGCCTTCCCACCAACATTTTATCTGAGTCTCCTTCTTCACTTTCTCTTTAACTCTCGGATTCACTCTATATGGCCAATTTTTCATCGGATTTTCATCTAGCTCAAGCACAATCTTCATCTCCCCTAACTCCCCCCTAATCCCCTTAAGTTCTGTAACAGACGTGGGGAAAAAATATTCATACTCTCTCAGGAGGTCGAATACTTCCTTGGTATTTTTCTTATCCTAGTAATCTCTGATTGAGGCCAGTGATGATGTTATGTTTCTACAACTGCAAAGGTAATAGTTGCGAACCATTAGTTGCAGACCCATATTCAACATTTTGTCCCCCACTCAATTTCTTTTAAATTCATATGTGTCAATTCCTCCAGGTCATCCTCATTTGGCTCTCATTCGATATTTTCATAAGCTATGACTTCATGGAATCTAGATTGATATATATGTTGAAGGGTGTCCAGGTCTATACATCCCTCTATCAAGTTGTATGACCGTGAGAAGAACCCATTTAATGGCTTTCAAAGTAGTCCCAATTCATTAATAATTATCAATAAAATAAAAACATCTGATAACTTTTTCATCCATACAATCCCAATATTGTTCTGCCTCCTTATTTACTCCTTCACATACCATGCCTTTGGAAATTTTCCCAGGGTGTTTATAAATTTTTGCAACCATAAGTCCTCTAGAAGTCGTTCCATAATCTAGTTGGCCTTACAATATTGCATATGTTTCAAGGGTCAGAGCTCCCCTTGTACTTTATGAAGTTTTTATGGTAATCCTATGAATGCTCAAATATGACTCTCATCATTGTTTTAACCTCCTGCAAGTCTCTGAGGTGGTTGCAGTGGGTTCCCCACCACCTTGCAAGTGTCATTTGTAAGGAGATATCCAAAAAAGGCACTTTGTGTTCTTTAGAGACAGTTGCATCAATTATATTAAGAAATTCATTAACTAAGCCCATCCCATTGAAAATATGAAATTCTCGTACCTCATTACCAACCCAGTTGATACGATAGACTGTGGCTTAGTTCCTGGTGTTGATTTCATATCCTCCCTGCTTCCAGTCATCCCAAGCCTCCTAAGAACTGACCTACGAACTCTGAATGCTCCTCCAGTTGATTAATCCTTCTATCGTATGATTGATGTAGTCTTATTTTTTCTGCACTGACAACTGGTATATCTGATACAACAGTTTAGGTTCTTCCCTCTCATCTGCTGGCTCAATGAATCTTGGTCCCTAGTATGGGTCTTAGGGCTGGGTCACTCTGAATCTTCCACCTCAAATTTCATCAAATCCCTCTTTAGGTCAATTATTGTGTAATTCTAAAAGGCCCAGTATATTCCAAGTAATGCTGGATGAGGGTCTCTATCCCCCATAGTTTCTATTACCTCAAAGTTAGCATAATATTTTACTCTTGCTATGTTAACTTCTACATCGTCCACCCTGCCCACTGGAAGGATACAATATTTATTTTCCATATGTAGTTGAATTGGAGAAAATGTCAATTTTTGCCTCCCAAAGTCCTTCTAGTTTTTAGTTGGTAGGATATTCACATTTGAACCCAAATCTAACATTGTATCCTTGATCTGGAAGCTCTCAATTTGAGTACTAGTCTAAAACTCCCTTCATATTATCTTATTTTTCCTTCACACCCTCCTATGTTGTCTCTTGGGTAAATTTACAAAAATGACTCCTTCCTCGGCTTATCCATTCTTAACTATAGAAAATTTAACACTTTCCTGCAATTGTGCTAGCATCTGATCATCATTCAAAATTTGCAAAAATAACCTAAACCATTCCGCTATGAGTTGACCATTGGACGGTGGTAGGTCTAGGCTCCTAGGTTTTGAAAATCTTGGGTGTTCTTCAAGAGGTCCACCATTTGAAGTAAATTTGTCAAAAGTCTCCAAAACCTCTTTATAGTACCTCTTCTGTTGTTTAGAGTCATATGAGCATTTTGATGGGGCTAATTTAATGATTATGGGTTGCTTTTTGGCTCCAACGTTGGCTCCAATCTTATTTCCTCCACCAGTGACAATGTTGATGTTTGAGAGGGGACTATCTCTGACAACCTTGGCTCAGAATTTATTAAATTTTCTCCCCTTTGTCAATTGCAGTCTTCCCATCTAGCAATTAACTCAGGGCAATCGTCTATTCCATGTGTGTTAACCCTGCACTGAGAGCACCAAGGTATCCTTGGTAGTGGGAAGTCCCTTGTGAAATTTCCTTCTTGATCATAGTTGTAGCAATGAACCAAACCACTACCTCCTATTCTTCCTACCCTTTTTCCTCTGTCTCCTCATCCTCGAGGAGTCTCATTGATTTGGTAGGTTGATTGATCTAGTCGATCTGCTAGGGAATCCAATGTTCTACACTGATTAGTAAAGTGAGTTGGAGAACCACAAAATTCACAAAAGGTGTTGTTTGGAATGTTGGAATACTTATGTAGGATTGGACATAGACAAGGGAGATGCCCATAAGTTCTACATATTTCATAGTACTCTGATGATGTTGTACTCTAGTGGTTTGGAGCTGCTTGAAATTGAGTGTGTCCTATGTATAAACCTTGCGTCCCTATCTGCACAAATCCTACAACTGGTAGGGATGTGGATGGCCTTGCCAGTGTGGAAGGAGTGTAGAAAATCCTGTAGATTCACAAGCTCATGCAATGTACTAAAGCATAGGATAAGAATCTACTTCTACTTTGAACTAGTGGAAGCCAATAGATCGATGAAAACAATAAGAACAAGAAGAAGACAAATCAATGTCACATAACATAAGATGTATATGGGGAAGCCACTACTCAAAATCCCACTATCTGTATTTTATATGTTAGAAATACAAGTGAATATACAAACCTTGTTCTCACTAGAACAATTTTGCACAAGTATGTTCAACTCTCTCATCTCACATGATAGCTCTTGGCCAACACGTAGCCAATAATGTAGCTCTCCAAGCTCCTAATCTCTTGCGTAATTCCAAGGATGAATAACCTGAAGGGAATTCATGCTTCTAAAACTGTGCAATCCAAACATATGATCAATCTCTGATGGATGCATGATATTTACGCTCCAGTAAATAATAGCATTGATAATACATTGTCCCTGTACTCTAGTCTCAACTAGATCTTTCTCTGAACTGACATGCATGAGTTTCTCACGAGGGAATCTTTAGTTAACTAGAGTAGCACTAGTAGATGCATTAGTGCACCAACTTACTATTAGTCCTCTATTAGTTCCAAAAACAATTTAGAACTAATTTAATTGAACTTAACTCAGTAAACTGAGTGATCTGGTTTCTAACTCAATTTAAACTCAACTGGACCACTAAAATTTAGGGAGAACATATACATGACTTCAGAAAGACTTGCAACTCAAAATTCCTATGCTAATTAAGTTAATTAAATTTAATTAACTATTTACAAGTTTCTATGAGAATATGATTCAATTTTAATTCTCAGTTTAAATCAAGGACAAATTAAACTGGAATTTCTTGCTGCCATTTCTCAACAAGGAGTCCTTGGCCCCCACAACCTTGGGCGGTTTGTCACATGATTTCCCTCGACAAGGCAGTTGGTGCACCATACATGTAGCTGCATAGGTTGTGCTATTGCAAGTCCTTTAGCTTCTTTTTTAAATGTGCAATTTGATGTTGTAGACCTAATATAGAGGGATCATGAGAGGCTATTTCCTCAAAATATTCATGTGGTATCCTACCACAACCTCAATCTGTAATATCTCTGGTAAAAATTCATGTAAAAAAATTATAAGACCAAGGTCATGGGACATGTATTCAAAGCCAAATGGTGGTCAAAACATCCTAGTGTGGGTGTTCATTTGGTTTATTATGGCTAAGGAAATTGGAAAAGGAAATTGAAAAGGCTTTGAAAAGGCATGACAAAATAATTGACATTTTATTTATGAAAATAATGGAAATTAGGAGAAAAGGAAGGTGAAAGGTCATAGGTTTCATGTGAGGAGGAAAATGAAGGAAAAGAATGGAAAATTGAAGAAAATAGAGGCCTCTTAGATAAAAATGATTATGAGGATCAGTTGGTACCTTTCTTTCAGTTCAGGTTTGGAGTTCTATCTCTATTCTATGTCTCTCTCACTCTTGGACACTTAGAGTTCTCTTGGAGCACTTTAAAATTGGATCAAGAATAGAAAACAAGGGAAAGGGAAGAAAGGATCAAGAAAGGAAGAGCATTATCAATAAGCTACACCGGGATTACTTGTAGGTATCGATTTGCATGTGTGGTTTCCTTTCTAGTTTTGGCATGTATGGTTATGCATGTGTGTTCTTGGTCCTCTTGTTATCATTGGCATGGGTTTTGCTAGGTGTGACAATGTTCTTCAACCTTGCCTTTCCATTTCTGGATAGCCATGGTGTGATGGGTTCTCACATTTTTGGTTGAGTTGGATTTGAAACTTAGTGAGGTGGTATTTGAAAGAAATAACACGTGTCCTAGCGACCCGGGGAGGATTGTGGTAAAGCCTTGACCTAATGACCCCTGAACCGGATTGAGGGTTGCGATAAAGCCGCATTTTGTGTTACCTTGGTGGGCCTAGGAATCCTTGACCAGTGAGTGATAGGATATAGGGTAAAGCCTAGAGGTGGGTGCTCTCCATCAGTTCTAGGAATACTAGGATAGGATATACGGTATATTCTGGAGGGTGGAGTCTCAAATGGGCGTAGGAATCCTGATATGGGATATATGGTACAACCCAGAGGCTAGAGTATTGGTTAGGGCCTAGTGATCCAGTGTGGATTGAGGTAAAGCCTAGAGACTAAGAGACATGAAAATTCTTCATGGTGTAGGTGGATAAATCTGGTGGCATCCATGCTTATTTAGGGACTAGTGATCTAGTGAGGATTCTGGAAAAGCCTGGTTCTATTAATGAGGGTGAGGTGGTTTAGCCTCAAAAATCCCTAGTTGATTTTCGATTACGAGTCCCACATTCATGCTTGATATATGGCACAAGGGTGATTGGATGAAATAAATATTTGGTTCATTAATTAGATTTCCTTTCATTGATTTTTTTTACTAGAAAATTTATTGGTTCATGTGGCATTTATGACTGATGTATCCTTATTATTTTTATTGTTTATATGTTGGTTATGAGTATGTTTTATGACAGTGATGATGTATGGATCTCATCATGTTTTGATTTGTAAATGAATGAACAATTAATATATGACCTAATAGATGATAATGTAGCTAATGTGATAAGGAATCAATGCTTCATAACAATTCTCAGACAAGTATGAGAGCCCTATGCTCTGATCTCTGGTTATGACCTATAGATTGCATATTTGTGACATGTTTGATGAAATTTCTATCATGGCTAGTAGGGGTCCAGTCAATTCTTTGTCGAAGTATTTGAATTTGTATCGTTGTTTTGATGTTACATTTCATTCCTGAAGGTTTCATGGAGTTTTGAGCAGTAGCCTGAGTCACGGCCCTGAAAAAGTGGCACAAAATCCAGGATCATAGGCTCAGAACAAGCTGAAAAGACCCCATTCTCTTGCATGTTCATGCTGTGAGAGCGAATGGAGGGCCCAAGTCACATCCATGCTCATGTGATGGGATAAAACGAGGCTCTAGGGTAGTGAAGTGTCAAGTTGTTTGAGGGGTTGATCATCTGGAAAGGTTGGTTGGATCTTGTAGGTTCTGTGACATGTGCAGAAGGTCAAATTGGTTGTGTTGTGTCGGTCCACTTCCTTAACTATACATGGGGAGTTGAATCAAATTGTAGTAGCCTCTTGTCACATGTTTACCCAAGAGGATTGGTTAAATTAGATAATTATGGGAGAAGGGTGTTACAAAGTGGTATCAGAGCGAGTTCCATTCTCTTTGGGGAATGTATGGTTTCTATTCTCTTGGGATGTTATCTAATACCACAAAGTGGTATCAGATTATGGTTCAACACTTGGACTAGATGGGCAGAATTTGTTTGTCATGCATGCATGTAAGTTGTATATGTGATTGTTAGGTATGCATGGTGGTGGTCATTGTATCGAGTTGGATTTACAAAGTTCCATGGAAAATATGATTATTTGTTGGTTGAAGAAAATGTGCATAAGTATATGTGGTTATTATAAATACCATAATGAATTATGTTATAAAGCTCTAGTTAATGGTATGTTTGTGATGTTTCAGTAGTGGTCATTATAAATACTACAATGATATGCATTATAAATCTCCATGGGCAGTATGTTTTTATTTTCAATGGTCTTGCTAGTTGTAGGCATCATTGAACATCGAGGACAGTGTTCCCCCAGGGGGGAGGGTTCTATAATAGCCCTGGTAAAAATTCATGTAAAACAAATATAATACCAAGGTCATGGGACACATATTCCAAGTTGAATGGTGGGAAAAACATCCTAGTGTGGGTGTTCGTTTTATTTATTATGGCTAAGGAAATTGGAAAAGGAAATGGAAAAGGCTTTGAAAATGCACGAGGCATTAATTGGCATTTTATTTATGAAAATAATGGAAATTAGGAGAAATAGAAGGTGAAAGGTCACAGGTTGAATGTGAGGAGGAAAATGAAGGAAAATAATGGAAAATTGAAGAAAATACAGGCCTCATTAATAAAAAGGTTTCTGAGGACCAATTGGTACCTTTTCTCAATTTAACCTTTTGTTAGTTTAGTTTTGGAGGTCTCTCTCTATTCTCTCTCTCACACACTCTTAGACACTTAGAGTTTTCTTAGACCACTTTAGCAATGGACAAGAAGATTACTTGCATGTATTGATTTGCATGTGTGATTTACTTACTAGTTTTGGCATGTATGGTTATGCATGTGTGTTCTTAGTTCTCTTGTTGTCATTGGCATGGATTTTTTCAGGTGTGATTGTGTTATCCAATCTTGCCTTGCCATTTCTGAATAGTTATGATGTGATGGGTCCTCATGTTTTTGGTTGAGTCAGATTTATGGACGGATTTGAAATTGAGTGAGGTGGTATCTGAAAGAAAGAACACATGGTCTAGTGATTTGGTGTGGATTACAATAAAGCCTCGGCATAGTGACCCCTGAACAAAACTGTGGGTTGTGGTAAAGATGGATTTTATGTTACCTTGATGGGCCTAGGAATCTGCGACTAGTGAATGGCGAGATATATGGTAAATCCTAGAGGTGGGTGCTCTCCATGAGGACTAGGAATCTCAAGATGGAATATACAATAAAGCTTGGAAGGTGGAGTCTCGATTAGTCCTAGGAAACTTGGGATGGGATATATGGTAAATCCCAGAGACTAGAGTCTCAGTCAAGGCCTAGGGATCTAGTGTGGATTATGGGAAAGATTGAAGAATAGGAGATGGGAAGATTCCTCACGATGTTTGTGGAGAAATCTGGTGGCATCCATGCTTGTTTAGGGCCTAGTGCTCTGGTGAGGATTGCGGTAAATCTTGGTTCTATTGATGAGGGTGAGGTAGTTTAGCCTCAGGAAGACTCGGTTGATTTTCGGTTACAAGTCCCAAATTCATGCTTGAAATGTGGCACAAGGGTGATTGGATGAAAGAAAGATTTGGTTTAGCCAATATATGGTCATGTGGTTCATGGAAGTCCTAAACCTGGTTGGTTTTTGCATTCATTAATAATAGTTCCTTTCCTTGGTATTTTATGAGAAAATGTACTAGCTTATATGTGGAATTTATGGCTGATGTATCCTTATTGTTTATGTTGTTTATATGGGTATTTTTTATGATAGTGATAATGTATGACTCTTATCATATCTTTATTTGTAAATGAATAAGTGATGAATATATGAATTAATTGATGATAATGCAACTAATGTGATAATGCATCAATTCTTCTTAGTGTTTCTCAGATAAGTATGAGACCCCTATGCTCAGATTTGTGGTTATGACCTATAGATTGCATATTTGTGACATGTTTGATGAAATGTCTTTCATAGTTAGTGTTATAGGGATTAATCCACTGGTGGTTGTGGATGAAATACCCTCTCGGATCTTCCCAAGATCCAAGGTGATTGTTTTAGATTAGATACAATTGTCACAAAGAAACATACATATATTCATCTTAATGCATGATAGAAAAAGCAAAGGAAGAAATATTACCTCAGTCCTTGGTGTAGCCCTATTGGGGAACTCAAAGTAGCAAAGTGGAAGACCTCTCTGCCAACTCCTAGATCAAAACCTGCACATAGAAAAGAAAAAGCGTAATCCTACAACATATAAAATTTGATAATCAAAACATTAATATAAATGAAGATATAATCTATCATACACCTAAGCTACTTATTAATTACGTAAACGGATCAACATGTAAAGAAAGATGACATCAATACTATCAAGTAGACAACACAAAAACATATCTATATTATTAGATAGAAGAAGAATGTTTACAAGTATATTGGCAAGATCAAACCTCCTCTAGTCCTTCAGCTCCTCTCTCTCTCTCTCAACTTCTTGACAACATAACAATACCAAATCTCTTGCAAATTTCTGACAACCATTCAACCTCTTTCACAATGACCAAGAATCCAATATACAGATGATGAGAGGCCCATCCTCTCTAATATATAGATGGAGAGCATTATAACTCTTCTTTTCTGTTTCTGGGGTGGATTATCCTGGAAAATTGGCCTATGATTTTGGTCTAGTCTTCAGCAAATGTGTCTTTCTCCTCTGAGATGATGAGGAGGTCATTTTCATATATAATATATGCCCCCTAAAGTGTGAGGTCAAAGACAAAGATTATGCCCAAAATGATTTATAAATATTGTAGGAAAAGAGAGGGATAATCGGAGCTTCGGGACTTTTGGAGATCTGTATCAAACCACATATGTAAAAAAATATAAGATCATGTCCTAAGTCGGGTATTCCCATGCTCATTAGATGTTTTAGAGTGATTTTCCATAAAGAGATATGACGATCATGTCCACCGATAATCACAATGTCGAATTGTGTCATAATATGATCAACCTGACGAGCTGTCTTTGATAAAAATATATGTAGCTTGGGAGAGAAAACAAGGTTGAGTGATGTAAGCCTCTACCCAAGGTCTTGGTTGTTGCTTATCTGAACAACATATTTTTGCACATGTGATAAATGAGTTGAATTCTAACATGTGAGAAATCGTTTGATTACCAGTTAATGATGGACACTGTTAATAGATATGAGGATGATCACCAATAAGGATCTAGCGAGTGTGGGAAGGATCTTGTCGTTGAGCACTTGTATAATCATTCAACTAGGACTTAATGATGAAAACCCTCAATCAAACACAAGATAACTTGTCACTAATGACTAGAAGTTCTAGGGTGCTGATATGTTTATGGATCTGATTCCTAGATAGTGTGTTGAAGTCGATAGGAAGAGATCTATTAAAAGGTAGGAAATAAGGTGTCCTACATTAGTTGACATGAAATGGGACAATAGTGCTTTTGTTTTGGAGATAAATTTTGAGCCATGGGTCTAATAGACAAAGGGAATTTTTGAAGTATATGATGGATGCTCGATAGAAGAAGCAGGTGATAAATGGGTCCCTTGAACAATAGAAGGCATTACACAAAGGTTTATTAGGGAACTTTGACTCATGAACACCAAATAGTGTTAGGATACATGGACACAGGGACATCAGAGTATGAAGGCTAAACTCATAGGATGGTAAGGTTCAGTGAGAGGCTGACAAAATGAGGTTAGCTGAGGGAGTGACATGTTCAAGGGATATGCTGCTACCAAAAAATCCTTTCGAATACAAATATTGAGTCACTGTGTTGTCCAATTTTTACTCATCTAATTAAGTTTAACGAGCCCATATGGGTAAACTTGGTGGCCTTTTCATATTTAGAGAGTCTAAAAAGATCTTAAAGAGAAACTCCAAGGGGGTTCCTTTGTCATGATTGATAACCAGATGCGAAAAATATTTAATAGTATACCCGACATAGTTCCTTTTCCATAAGTTAGTCTATTGTGTCTGAATAAAGTGATAAACCTATCCTCAATAGACATCTGCCTAATTTTGTTACGAGTACAAGGGGATGGATTACACTTGATATTATTCGTGAAATTTTATTGATTCAAATGAAGAAAAACTCAATATATCTTCATAAAATTTTAATGAGTTAGATGAAGAAAAATTGATATGTCTTTCTCAGTTTAAACAATGAGGAAAAAGAGATAAATGAGCTGCTCAAGTCTTCTCCATAGGGGTTTTATGAGTCCAAAGAAGATAACTAAGGGTTTTTTTCAGTTCAAGAGTGAGGAAAGGTCCCAGAAAAGAAAGTGCTCATATCTTCTTCGTAGGAGTTTTACGAGCCTGAAGAATTTAACTAGGGGATTTTTTATTTCAAGAGTGAGCAAAGGTCCCAAAAAATAAAGTGCTCATCCAAAGTCAAACTTGGTCAATTCTACAAAAAGACACTAAAATATCATTAGAGCATAAGTAATTTTAATAGCATATCAATATGGCACCTATTTGAAATATAGGAATGAAAAAATTCAATTTTGATGACTAGCTAGAGTGAGTCATACCTCTAGAGTGACTATAGGAAGGGTTATAGGCCCTCATTTTCACTGTTTTGAGTTTTGTGCGAGTGCTCTGGAGAGAAAAAGGAGTAAAAATTTCCTAAGTGATTGTGATAAATCTAGGCTACCATTTGACACACTGTCAGTTCCAGGTAGATTTACTAATCCTTACCTTGCATTTTAATACCTTTTTCAGTCAATTTACAAGATAATTTTTAAGTTTTTGGCAAGCCCTAGGTAAGGGAGGGGAATTATCACACCCTGTGGGCTCTGGAGTTTCACATTAGCTAGCTAAGCACAAGGAAAAACAATTTTTCTTGCATTCCTAGGGTTTTTAGCGAGAAAACCGCTGATTCAAGGGTGTTTTTGTGCACAAATTAAACATACAAAATGAGTCTATGGAGGGAAAGGGCTCATGATTTTGAGGAACTACAAATGCTAAATGATCTAGATTTCTTAATAGATTTGCAATGATGAGGGCTGTTGAAATATGCTAGACTTGACCCGATGAAGGGTCATGAGGATCTCCTTAGCTGGATTATCCAACGGTGGGATGAATGAAAAGGCATGTTCAAGATTGGGGATGATGAGATCTTGATTGAAAGAGATGGCATTTACTACCTTACTATTTTATCATGAAGAGGTGCGTGAGTAAATGTGACAGGAGGGAGAGTTGATCCAAGAACCACTGTGGAATTGGTCCATACACAGTGTAGACTAGGCAGTGGGCTAGTGAGCAACAAGGTTCCCATTGAGCGGATCAAAACTAGGCTGATGATGGCCATTGTATGGATGATCATCCACTTGGCAGAGTCCAAGAGCCAACATGTAGCTACAAATTTCCATTTTCTACTAGCAATCGACTGCTTACAACCACTGGTATTCAACTGGTGTGAGGGAGTCCTCCATTAGGAGAAAGAAAAGCTGACAAGTTGTAACACTCATCCCCAAAGAGAGTTTGGGTATGATACCTTGATCATGTCCTTTATCCTTGGGGGAGTGGAGTATCCGTGATGAGGCCACGTATGAGTCTGAGCATATCCATTCCCAAGAAGCTGAGACAGGAGTGATGGGCTTCCCTAGCACCTCGTACTAGAGGAAGACTGATTAGACACTTCTTCAAGGATGACTTCTTCGAGTGGCTTAGTGGCCAGATCTTAATGATTGATGATTATGCTTATGCGAGCATGGATTATACAGTGGATCCAGAACTGATATTGCAATGTGGAACTCAGTGGGGTCCACAAGGTAAGAGGATTGATTAAAGTACCAAAAAGTATTTTTTGACATTTGCAATTTATGCAATGTTTTTGTTCATGGGTGGAAACTTATTGACATGAATCATTTTCTTGACATAGATGTGGCACCGGTACATCCTCCAGATATGCCTCACCATGCTAGGCAGGGTGATAAGCCACTTAGGGTTGGAGCAGCAGTAGGTGTGGTAGCCACTGAAGAGGGAGATGACACAGAGTCTTCTCGAGGTTTCTAGGAACCTCCAAGGGTTGAGAATGGGTGTGTCATCTCTTCCCATGAGGGAGATACCATCTCATATGCAGTGACACATAATAGGTGTGCTAGATTGGTTTTTGGTTCCTCTTAGGAGGTTAGCTATAGTTGTCATTAGTTATCATGAGCAAGAGGCTCAGCAGGAGTAGGGTATAGCCAATGGGTGTCATAATGAGGCTTAGTAGAGCCATTTTGTGCTTTAAAACAATGAAGTTTTGGGAATCTTTTATGTGTGTGTGTGTATATATATATATATTATATATATATAATATATATAATATAGATATATAAATTGGTTATTCATGGTGTATATGCGTGTTTTGATTTTTTGTTAATTTTTTAACTATGAAAAACTTCACATTCATACATGTAACTATAAATAATGGGACATATGCCAATCCCATACATAATTTTTCCAATGAGTCAGCTAACACATTTGATTCTCTAGGAATGTGTTCATATGTAATAAACTCAAACTGAAATTCCAAGAGTCGTACTCTTAAATAGTAACATAACAAGATTGGATTGCAAATGTCATAGTGATTAGTCAATTATGTAACGACTAGACGAGAGTCTAACCCGACCATTGTTGGCTTGAGGGGCTCAGATCCAGGTTATGGGTTAGTTGCGCTAACCAATGAAACCCTATATTACTGACCCTTTCGGTAATGATCCACGTAGCGCAGACTACAGTCTCACCTGAGGCAATATTGGTGGATGATATAATTAGGTTTTTGCATCTGGAGGGACTATGTAGTGTGATTGTATGATTTCTTTCAGTTTAGGGATTAATCCAACCTTCTTGAACCATTAACCTTATTTTTATAGTTGTAGAGTGTTTTCCTACTTCATAGACCTGAGCGCTACACATAACTAGTCTAATAGGCATTATTCATCATATAAAACAATATTTTAACCTTCGTGATGTAATTACAGAAAAAATATACAAAAGTGACCCATAATCAGGAAAAAACACAAAAAACTATGTGAATATATAAAAATACACAGATATGTTCCAAATTCTTCTTTATTATGTCAAATATTCATTGATACAATCTTTCTGACCCTATGCACAAAGTTGCAGGGGCCTATGCACAAAACTGCAGACTTAGCAAGGTCTCCATGCATAGAGCTACATGAGCCTCCCCCTTTGCTTGAATACAGAAAGATGCCCCAATTAAAGACTCAGATCATAACATGACATGAAATATTCCATTAGGTGAGTTTTGAGGTCTAAAATGGGCCTCCTAAGAAAATTTTACAACCAAAATAAACTTTATAAGAACTAATAGGATTCAATATGATGATGTCAACCATGGGTGATGATTTACCTTTTTTGGAGTAAAACAGTAAAAATATTAAAAAATTAGAAAATAATAAAACTACTTTTTCAACTCGTATTTTCAACTTATCTCCCAAAGGTTTTATTCAAAATTCAAGCAATAGTACTCATTGGATGCCACATTTAATTCCTCGTCCAAGGGGTACCCATGTTGCATACTTTAGATGGACCCTACTACCTGAAAAATGAGAAATACATGAAAAAACATGATTGCAATCACATTTTTCATGTATTTCTCATTTTTCATGTAGCAAGGTCCATCGAAAGCATGAAACATGGGTACTTCTTGGATGCGGAATCAAATTTTACATCCAACAAGTTTCCTCTCAAAATTTGAGTAAACCCATAGGGTGATAAGTTCAAAATACAAGTTGAAAAAATGGTTTTTACTTTTTTCCCTCTAAAATTTGATGATATAATCTAATATTATTATATTATTTCCACTATTATTTTATAATTTCCTTAGGAGGTCGATTTTAGAACTACGAATTCCCCTAATGATTTGACTCACTAAGACATCGCTTTATATGTATTTTACCCTTACAATACCGTGGTCTGCAAACCATGGGCGGAGCTCAAAAGAGCTGAATTTATCCCATCCCTTTATAAAATAAGGGGCTTTGACTCACCCTAAAGCCCCTTTGACTCCCAGAAATCTGTGAGAATCAAGCTCCACTCCTCAAAATGAAAAGAGTTTAAATGACTTAGACAAAACTTGGACTTAGGGGACCCCTACCCAATAGGCCCCCAACACAAAGATGTGACGTCCTTGTTTTAGGGAAAACTAGTGTCTTATCGAACGACTAGCCCTCTAGGTTTGGGTCCTATTGAAGTAAGGCCCATATCTCCATTGTATCCTAAAAAATTTGACCATATTCCTTGACTGTAGTAGCTACTATTTCCATGTTGGATTTTATTATAGCCTCACTCTGCGCTCAAACTTCAGGTGGTGTGGTAGGATGTAGCTTCATCTGGAGTTCCAAAATCTACATTTGTAACTCAAATATAACTTTATCCACCTCTACCTTTGATTCCTTGACTGCTGCTGCAAGCTTCTGAAGCTTGTCCTCTGAGGCCTCCTTTGTCTAGATCTGGAGATCTAGAAGCTCACTACAAGCTTTAATAGTAGCCTCTTCTGGTTGTTGTCTACGTGCAGTTGCCTTGACACGATCCTGTATTGACTGGTTCTTCTCATCAAACATCTGTTGGTAATTTCTTTTCACTTCTTTGATGACCAACAAAGCTTGTTTCTCTTGTATCTTCAGTTTGTCAGAGACTCCCTTCTATAAATCATGCAATGTTTGAATGGGGAGCACCAAATGGTTAAGACTCAGATTTTTCCAACACTGTGCATGCTCCAAGTATTCAGCTATCTCAAAATATAGATATCCCCTTGGTAGTTGCACAGGTCGGAGCTTGGATGTAATTTATGTAGTGGTACTAAAATTTTCCATGCTCACTTGACCCACGCTCACCTGAGTCACACACGCTTGAACTGCACTTGCTTGAACTTCCAGCTTCTTGAGGCCCTATTGGACCTTTGTCAACACTGCTTTGTATTTTTCTTCAATATTTCCCCGAAAGTCCTCCATCATAGCTCCGACTGTGTCTCCTATCTCATTAATGTCCCCATCAGTGAGGACCATTGGCTTTGTGCCAGTGGATATGTCTGACTTCTACTTCTTTGGTGCACCTCCAACACTTTGCTTCTTCCACCGTTTCACTATAAATGGAGAATCAAAGTCCTCCGTGTCCATAGAAGGGTGTTCACCACCCTGATCTCCCTCATTGGTGGCTAGTTCCTCTTATCAAATTCGTGCTTTGGTTCTTGCGCAATGTCTTCTCAAGGTCAATTGTGACCTTCTGAGGCACATTCTCCTTTACCACTGGCTTTTTGGTCTATGCACCTCTAGGGGCTTGATTTTTCTTACTTGTGCCTGCTTACTTTGCCTCTTCTTCAGTTGGGCTGAGCCAATTACTAGGCCACTTTATTATTATGAGCAAGATGTCCTCCTCATTAACTAAGAATGGTAGCTCATACCATATCTCCTCCAAATATTTCTTTGCATGGATACGTACATGGTGAAATTCTGATTTAAAGTCAGGAATGCTATGATATTTTTGAAACAAACTTGGTTATGGCTGGGGCTTCTGGCTGATCATTATGTGCAGATCCATCTCAAATAAGACCCAAAACAATTTTTTCTCTATAACTCAAGTTGAATCCTTTGATGCCCATAGTGAGGCATACTTCGTAGCCTCGCACACATCAGGGTCCATCGTGGGGAACTGTGACTCACTAGAGGTTCTCTATGATGTTAGTGCAATTAAGAGAAATAACCACGTGTAGTGGAATTGCTTCCCATCTTCTTACGCTTCTCGATAGTCATCCAAAAGTTCCTAACATAAGTACCCTACCTAGTTAAACTGGACCCCCTTGCTACATTGCACAGCCAAAGATAAAACTGGAGTTAACACTTCGTCTACCCGTTACTTTCTCATTATCTTACCAACAAAAATATGCATGGAAAAATGCACATTGCGATCACTAATAGAGCTAATGGCATATCCCCAAGATTTCTTAACTAGACTGAAGTCGTTCTTCATTTGATCAACCAACCTTTTCCCCTGAGACTTCCCAACAAATGCATTGGTAGGTTTCACTCCTTGGTAAGGCAACAAGGCGATCCTTCTAATTAACATATCATCAATGGGGATCTTCGTCTTGAGACAAAGACCCCCATCATACACTAGTGCCAATAGCTGGCACACACATATTGTATTTATGTTACTATGACCAAACTATGGAACATACAACATATTCAACAACCCAGCGCACTAAATTCCTCCTAGCCACGGCAGTGGTTCGACCCTTGTGACTCTAGATTCTTCATAGTAAACTAACTTTAGATACTTTCTAGGCTTGAATTGGGGATACTTGCTTTGATCATTCAGATCCCAGTCCTCCATGTGTAGTTGTGGCACCCTTTCTAGAAAGTCTCCCTCAATTGGCACATCCTCCAGTAATAGGCATGTAAAGACCTTAAATTTTATAGCAACGGGGTCCCTGGTCACCTTTGAGGTTGGCTTCTGTGGCAGCATATAGGATGGAAACTTGGAGATTGGTTCCACCTCATCTACACTGATATCCTCTATTCCAAAGACAACTTCTTCGTCATCCAAATCTTCGGGCTCCATCGGTTGTTTTAGCTTATCCATTCCCTCCTTAGATCATTGTTCTGTGGGAATTTTCCTTGGTGATTACCTAACTGGAGGCTTTTGTGGCTTCTTCTGCTTCTTGGCTACTACTGCTGCTGCTGTGACAGTAAGATTTGTCCTCGATGATCTTGGTGTAGTGGCAGGCACTAGCGGTGTAGCAGACATAATGGATCCTATCTCTTGCCTAAGAAACTCTTGCTCAATCTCCTCCCAACTCCAACTAGACATGCAACAGAACACTCAACTCACACTTAGGCGAAAAATCACACTTTGAATTCTTAACATGCAAAGTTTCTGAATGTGGATTGGGGTGCCATATTTATAACCTTTTTCAAATTCAAACTCCTCGATATCCTTTAGATCCTCCTCATAAATGAAAATTTGGCAGTAGATTTTCCCTGATATGATCCTTAAATGCATTTTCCCTGCTCCTTTTAATGGAACTTTCATTATCAAATAAATTGTAGCAACCTCAATGATTAGATTTTGGATGAGCTGCATCAGACACTTCCCTCCAGCACAATTACCCCTTCTTCGTAACAGCTTCCTCCATCTGTGCCATCCTCCTTAATACCGTGCAACCCTCCCTCTTCAACAAAGTCCTTCTTTGGCAGAGTACTTTATAGTCTCATGCTTCCTTCCAATTTCTTGTAGCACTAAGACTTTCCTTCATCCATATAGTCATTACAAAGTCCCAATGACAGAATAATCCTAGTATATTTTGAATCTACTACCATTTACTTGGCCAACAAATAATTCTCCATTCAGGTTTGCAAGATGAACTATGCCACCATCTGAGATATCCCTGATAACATATGGTCCTAGACAATTCATTCTAAACTTACCAGGGAACTTTGGGAACTTACTATCTTACAATAGAACTGAGTCTCCATTCTTAAAAGTTCTCTGCTTAATATGTTGATTGTGCCATGCCTTTTCTCAGGCTTTCTGTACTTGTTGGTGAAATACTACAAGAAAACAATATTCATCAAATGCGATCAGTTGTTTCAAACTCTCCTCCATAATATTTCTATCTTCCATATTTGTAACATCCTTAATCCAAAGACTGGGTACCATGTGTTCGATAGGCATTACAACTTCCTGTCCATACACTAGTCTAAATGGAGTCTATCCTGTCATCTTATTTCAAGTAGTCTTGTATGCCAATAAGACTACTGGTACGTGCACATCCCAATTATTCTTGTTGAAATTGTATACTTTAGTTAAATCATTCTCCAAAATCTTATTAAAGGCCTTGACTATTCCAATTGCTCGAAGATGATAAGGCATGCTATTTTGATGGTGCATATGGATTTCCTCCGCTAGTGCTTCAATAGTGTTGTGCTAGAAATGAAAACCTCTGTCACTCGCCAAGATCTTTGGGCACCCAAACCATGACAATATATACTCCAAGATGAAGTGTACAATAGTCTCTACATTGCAATCCCTTATGGGTTGTGCTTCAACCCACCTGGTCAGATAATCCATTACAGTAATAATGTATTACGCACCCATTTTCTTGCTCGATAGATTGATCGGCCCAATAAATTAAATCAACCACTTATCAAGGTGACTTGTGGCTTCAGTGACAATGCATCCCTTCTTGACAGTCTTTTGGTCCTTTGACAGACATCGCAAGCACTAAAATATTCTTTGGAACCCTTGTGCACTGTGGCACACCATAGTCCCACTCTTAAAATCTTCTACACAGTGGACTTTCCTGCATAGTATCATCCCACGCCACCACCTTGTGCTTTTGCCAAAATACTATGTCTATCATGCTCAGGGAAATATCTGCGCAATATTTCGTCAGGGTCCATTTTATACAAATGTTTGGCAATCAGAGAAAAAATTGCAGCTCTGCATATGATTTATTTCTTCTGTTGAGTCATATGATCCTCAGGGGCTATGTTGGTAGAAAAAAGTAGATAATATCAACATAATGATCGTCAACAACTCGTACTGCAAACGTTGCACATCGGGTAGTCCTTCTTCAATGTTTGGTGGTTTTTCGCCGGTCTTAATTCTAGATAAGTGATTTGGCCCAACCTTCAATCATCCTGGCTTAACTACTACTTTAAAATCATACTTTTGGAACATCAATAGCCACTTGCAAATCTTCCCCTCAACACAAGCTTGTTCACTAAGTACTTTAGCATAGAATGGTCTGTGAACATCTTTAAGTGAGCGTCTAATAAGCAATGTCTGAATTTTTGCAGCATGTAAACCATAGCCAAGCCTTCTCACTCTATTGTGGAGTAATTCCTTTATGCCTTAAATAACTTTCGAATTGCAAATTCTATGGGGTGGTCAAGATCCCCTTCTCCTGGCTGCTTTAAGACAACCCCCAAAGTTGTACATGACACATCTACATGGACATGAAATTTCTTCTTCCAATCTGGAAACACCAGAATCAGCACAGTGACCATTTTTTCCTTTAAGACATTGAGGCTCGTCTGAAATTCACAATCCCAACAAAAGGTAGCATATTTCTTTAGTAACTTTTCCATTGATGCAGTAATCTATGCATAGGCCCTTATAAACTTCTGATAATAACCAATATGTACTAGAGTCATGCGTAGTTCCTTGGTATATCCAAATTGATAATAATAACAATTTTGGTAGGGCCCACCATCAACCCTTGTTTGCAAACAACATGTCCCAATAATATTCCATATGATACACAAAAAATGCACTTCTTCAGGTTCAATGAAATTTGGTATTTTTTGCAGGTATCTAACATCAAGCTCATACTCAAAATATGCTTCTTTACTAGTCCAAAACTATATACTCATTAAAGTAAACTTCCAAAATTTGTGGATGAATTCCTTAAACGTTGCAATGACCACCTTGGCGAATATCACAGACGCATTATTTAGCCCAAATGACATGACTGTATACTGAAACGATCTCCATTTAGTAAAAAAAGTGGTCTTACTCCTATCCTCCAGTTCGATGTTTATATGATGGTACCCGGAAAACCCATCTGTGAAGGAGTAGGCCTCCTGTCCTCCAACATTCTATAAAACTTCATCAGTAAATGGTGCGGGGAACAGGTCATGAACACATTCATTGTTCAACTTTCTTACATCAACACAAATCCTTATTTCTCCCTTAGTCTTTTTCTCCTGCACTAACATTGGGCTTAGCCATTCAGATTCTTCCACAGGTTCAATTATTCCAGCTGCGAGAATCTTATCAAGTTCCTGCTTCACCTTTTCCTTGTATTTTGGGTTTATTCTATACCATCATTTTTTTACCGGATTCACATATCACTTCAAAGTGATCTTCATTATTCCCAGATCACCTACAATTCCTTTTAGCTCTGAACAATTTGTCAGAAATAGATCCTAGTACTCATGTAGTAATTCAACAACCTTTCCTACTGTATCCTCATCCCAATAGTCACTGATACACGCAAACTTGGGCTCCACTTCTGAGCCTATATTGACTTGCTTCATCTTCACATGTTGAGATATGTCAAATATATCAGCATTTGGTCCCACAACCTCGCATTATCCTTCCGATGTAGGGATGTTGATGTTGCGTGGATCCTGCTCATCTTCTTTTGTGGTTATACTGTAACAATTTAGAAAATGTTGCAATTGTGCATTCCAGTTAGGTTGTACCCAAGTCATAGGCTCTTTCGGTGTCTGAAAAATTGATGCTTTGATCTCCTGCAATGCATCATCCATACACTGAAACCCATCTTCGAAACTAAAAGTTAGTAGGAAGATTTCCTTCATATCATACTAGTTAGTAGTTCCATGGCGCAACTTTGTTTCTAGATACCAATTCATTGGTATTACATCCAAATTACAATAAAATATGTGTACCCACTCTATTTTAGGTTCTTCACCCCATGCTTTAGTGCAATGAGCCAAGTTTTCCCGAGGATAATCCCTACCATTATATTTCTCTGTGGGCCATAACCAAACCTCAACCCGATCAGTCACCATCATGTAGGCATAGCCCTCAAAGCTATATCCAAGGCATGAAATCATTGTTCTTCTAGTACATCCATTTCAAACTCATCAATAAATAAACTAACATCACCTATCCCATCATAATATGGAAAATTACATACCTTGATGGATACGCAATGAAGAGATTTTGTCAATCTATTATAGTGCATAGTAGAAACTTCATGCAACCAATTTTACCAATTCTCCAATTCTTCATCCAAGTCTGAATGACATGAACTATCCTTCTTCTAGCTTATCCTCCCATCTGTGTTGGGTTTGATCCAATCCTTGTCTCACGTAGTTAACTTATAGATGTGGTCAATATCTTCATCACCGTATTCTTCATGGATGGGTTTAGTATATCATGCTCCTTCAGAGGAATTTAAAGGAACAACGACGATGGTACCATTATTCTCAAATAACATACTCCTTCTCTTCAAATTGATTATTTCTTCCATATCGAAAGCCCAATCAAGTCCAAGTAACGCTAGATATGGGTTGTTGTCATCCACAATCCTAATAACATCAAAGTCTTCTACTATGTGCGCTGCTTCAATATCCATAACAAGTCCATGCAATCAACCCATCGGGATGATTTTACACTGATTGGCCATGAGAAACTGAATCGATGACCATTTAAACTTGGGTTACTCAATTCTCTCCCACGTCTATTTTAGAAATACATTTGCATCCGATCCCATGTAAAGAATTACCTGATCCATTTCGAATTCATCGATCTACGTAGTCAATCGCATCTCTCGTCGAGTTCTTTTCTTATTTATGTTTACCTTGTTTACTACCCATTGTTTAAGTTGTGAATTTTATTTACCAATGAAGTTATCAATTAGCTCTTGCAATCCTTATACTACTTTCTGATCCCTAAGAAACTTCATACATGTCTCCAAAAAGGACTTCAGAATAGTTGGATCAGGGTTCTTTATCGTGGTAGCAACTTCAGACCTATTATTTCGTGGTACTATATATGCTTGTGTCCTTGATGTCAAAGCCCCTGGGTCTATGAAACTATTCTATGCTTCCATGAAACGTTCTTTCCCCTCTGCATATTGAACATAATAATACTTTCTCCTGCCTTCCTAACCCATGCATTTGCCATAGGCTTTTACCCTTTGCTTTATCTTCTCTCGTAGTCGCACCACTTCATGTCACTATATCAATGATTGGATCATCCTCGTGTAGTTCATATCTCATCATTTGTAAATTTTGTGAAGGCTGCTGACTCTTCTTTTCCTACATATTAGCCAATAAAATAGGGCAATCCTCTATCACATGGTGAAACTATCTACAATATTGACAGGAAGATTGGGTGGGGTTCTGACAATCCCGCACAAAATTTCCAGTTTCACCACAGTTTTACCATATGATCTGACCCCGACTTCATCCAACACCCCTTTCTCGACCATGTTCTCGACTTTAAAATCCACCGTGGGCTACAAGTGAACCATGATTTCCCTATGCACATGCTTCAATTTGCATCATATATGATGGAGTTTGATCCATCATCAAATCATAACTGCAATAATCCTTCTCATCATGTCCCATCGATCGACAGAAGTTACAAAATAATTTCCTTGGCAATTGCACATATTTCTGTAATAAATAACAGTGATCAGTCGGGTGCTAGCCTGTAACTTGGTAAATACTACACCAAACACTTGGTTCGGTAATTTGTCCAGCACTAGGCTCTAGCTTTAAAGGATTTTGACCTCCGACAACCACATAATCTCGATAAATAGGACACCGGTCATTATAGTGACCCTCCACTTTACACTTTTTACACCAAAATTATGAATGCATCTTAGACCGAGCTTCCTTTCCTTTCTTCAAATCTTGTAGCTCCATATGAAATCTTTCTAGTTGGAACTGTATCTGGTGAAACCCTATGTTAGTATCTTGTATCGGTGATGATTCCAACTTCATCATGATTTCTAATGCTTCTTCCTACGTGGCAATCTTTTGTTGCGATAATGGTAGTCTGAGATGTGGAAATAGTGCAGCTATATACCACTCTTTGTGTTGTTCGTCAGAGATCTGGAAGTTGACTTGTCTTAGTAAGTATTTTAACCTTTGACCTACATCCCAAGTAGTCTCATTGAATTCTTTCTTAATTTCTTTTATTTTTGTAATGCACTGTGACTATGACTTGGGCATCTTAAACTTTGTGTTCGGTGCATTCATTGTTGTACCTAGTGAAGCAACTAGGTTTGTCATAATGCATCTCATATACCATGACAATGCTCTGTCCTACAGTGCTGTGACAATATGCAATTTCTTCATATCATCATCATTGATTTATTGTGCTTTCCACACATCTTATGCGATAAACCAAAATTTATCAACATCCTTTGATCCCCGACCCTTAAAAATGGGCATCTTCACTACATTATCCATATCGAATGGTGGAGGTGGAGGTGGAGGTGTAGGTGTAGGAGTGTGAGGTGGAGGTGAAGGTGGAGATTGAGTGGCTGGATGGGGAATTCCATAAGTTCATTGATTTTCTGACTGTGACACACCTCTAGGTGTACTAGGGTTACTTCTTTCTTCTTCGCTTTACTCACCCAATAATTCACTGTACTCACTCTCAACAAATTTATCACGGTCTATTCTAAACCTTTTTCCACTTCACGAGATCCAATCTGGCTTCTTTTAAACATCAATTCATAGGCAATACACCCTTTTCACATAACAACATCTTAATCTAGAGTTTTAAATAATTCAGATACTTACCTCGTGGACCCTTGAAAAATTGGCACTAAGCTTCACTATAGGATACTGATATGTCAATCCTGAATTCAACAATAAAGCCTCTGAGAAAACTATTGATCTAGTAGTCAAGAACTCTTCTGGCCTTCTTTTCAGTCACCTTAAGTCACTTAATTAGTTCTGAAGTCCACACAGTAGGATCTTCGTGTTTCTAAAAGGGTTCGTTCGCAGAGAGTTTTGAAAGCCACTCGTGCAACTCGATTGTGAACGATGTGGAAAACATATCATGTTGTTCTGTATAACTGTACCTCTGTAACCACCTTTCTGTTGACTGGCACTAATTTCTATTTTCTCATGCTGCAAATTCATGCAACTTGACATCTACCCAATCTTGGATCTCTTTTTATTTTCGATCTCCACATCGCACATCTCTCAAATAGATCCTGGTCATGAAAATGGAACCATTTGCTGGCTTGAGGGGCTCAAACCAAGATTTAGAGTTAGTCGTGCTAACAAAAAAACCCTATATTACTAGCACTTTCTTAAATGATCGATGTAGCAAAGATTATAGTATCACCCGAGGCAATATTGGGGGATGCTAGAACTAGGCTTCTACATCTGAAGGGACTATGCTATGTGACTGTATGATTTATTTCAGTTTATGGCTTAATTCGACCTTTATGAACTGTTAACCTTATTTTTATTGTCGTATACTATTTTCCTACTTAACAGACTTGATAGATGCGTGTAAATAGTCTAACATGCATTATTCAGCATATAAAATACTATATGAACCTGCATAATGCAATTACAAAATAAATATACAAAAGTGAACCATAATCAGGGAAAAACACAGAAACTATGCAAACATATAAAAATACAGAGATTTGTTCCAATTCTTCTTTATTATGTGAAATTCTCACTGATACAATCCTTCTGACCCTACGCAATCAACTGCAGCAGTCTGCGCACATAGATGCAGACTTACCAAGGTCTCCACGCACATAGCTGCAAGAGCCTTCCCCTTTTCTTGAATACATAAAGCTTCCTCAATTACAAACTCAGATCATAACATGACATGAAAGATTCATTTGACTCACTAAGTCATCGTTGTATATATATTTTACCCTTACAATACCATGGTCCGTAAACCATGGGTGGAGCTTAAAATCGCTGAATTTATCTCATCCCTTTACAAAATAAGGGGCTTTGACCCACCCTAAATCCCCTTTGACTCCTAGAACTCTACTCAAATCGCACTCTGGTCCTTAAAATGTAGATACTTTACATGACTTAGAAAAAACTTGGACCTAAGGGACCCCTACCAAGAACCACCAAATTGGAGATGTCCCGAGATGAGGCTTCAGTAAGGAGTTCGATCAGTAACCTGTACTCAACAATATTGTTGGTGTAAGCACCAAAAAAATCTCCCTTAGAATTAAGTAGTTCTGAATCGGGTGTGTAAATGACCCAAGTAGTTTATGCAATGTGCCATGTGTGACAACTGGCACCATCGACATATTTGACATAAGGTAAGGATGACAAAAACATCTGTGCAATGAGAGATGTATATGAGACAAATACCCATAAAGAGCCAAAAAAATCTAGACACACCAAAAGAAGAAAAAATTATATACATGAAATTACAAAGAAAATTCCCAATAGAACCCTTGGCATAATACTTTTTAGATAGAGTCCATTGCGGGGCTCTGCGAGTGGAATTCTATCACAGTCGTGAAGATAACAGGAACCTTTTGACATGACCTTAGTAACAACATATAGACTAACCCATAATGATTGAATTGTACCTGCCCCCAAGAGATCATGCTTTTGATCGTAAAGTAAAATGAGGTGGCCCTCTTGGTAAGAACAAGGCTTGAAATTTTTATCATATTGGGCTTTGACTCGATGCTTATGGGTTTCAAGAACCAATGAAACATCTTGACAAGTCTCATAAATCTTATTGAGTGATAATAAGCACCATTCTTCGGCTATGGTGCCGGGCAGGAGTTCAACTGATAATTTTAGGGAGGAAATTTGGTACCCAATAGGAAGAACTGCTTCTAGGCTGTAAGCAAGTTGAACTGGTGTAAATCCAGTAGAAGTTTTGACTGACGTTCGATATGCCCAAAGATCAGGGTATAACATGTGGTGCCATCGGGTTTTATGATTTCCTATTAACTGATAGATCATGATTTTTAGGATGCCATTGACGACTTCCACTTGAACATTACCCTATGGGTAGTAGGAGGAAGAATGCTCTTTCCTAAAGCCTAAAAACGATGTTAAGTCAGACATCATATGGTTCTGAAAATGGGAACCATGGTCTATAAAGATCGTGTGGGGAACGCCGAAATGAAATATTACCTGATTAAACAGGAATAACACATCAGTTTCTCCATCATCCTAAGAAGTGGGAATGGATTCTGCCCATTTCGTAAAGTAGTCCACAATGACAATAATGAAGTTGTGTCCATCAGGGGGAGTGGGGTTGCAGGTGATGAAGTCAATGCCCCATTTAGCAAAGGGATTGACAGAGATAACTAGGTGAAGAGGGCCTGGGGGTGCGCACATTTTTTTGATAAATATTTGACAAGGATGACACTACTGGACTGCATTAATATAGTCTTTAAATCAGGTTGGAAAATAGTATCCTATGTGTTGTATTTTCTAGGCGGTAGCCATGCCAGAAATATGACTGGAACATGCCTCAACATGAAAGTCATTTAGAATGTGAGTCACCTTGGCATGAGTGAGACAATGTCGAATAACTGTATTAGTTCCACGATGATATAGAGTATTGATCAACACTAAATAATGTCTCTCTTGGTGGCATATGTGACAACTGTCATCTAACGATAGATTTGGGTGGAACCATTGTGTTTGGAGGTAGACAAGAATGTCTCCATACCAAGGATGAGTTGAGTTGACAAGACAAAGATATTCATCTAGAAGAGGATCATGGGATACCTCATCTGGATCAACGATGGGAAGGTTTGACAATAATTTAGTGAAGACTAAGGACTTTTTAGCCTTGGCATTGGAAGAAACCAAATCAAATTGTTGGAGGATAAAAATCCATTTGGAATATTTTCCTCCAATGACTTGATGAGACAGAATGTGTCTCATGGGGTTTTCAAAGGAGATGACAATAGTTTATCACAGCAGTATGTAATATTGTAAGAGAGTGACAACAAAGATGACTGCCAAGGATAGCTTTTCAACATGTGAATATCAGAGTTTAGGACCAACTAGGCCTTTTGAGAGAGAATCGATCGCATGCTCACTGAGATCATCGTGGGTTTGGACCAAAACCATACAAATGGAGGATGGTGAGGTTGACAGGTATAAGAGAAAGTTGTGTGAATAGTCGGGAGGAATAAGTAGTGGGGAAGATATGAGTGCCTCTTTCAAAGCATCAAATGATCATTCGGCTTGATCATCCCACAAGTATCATACTCCTTTCTTTCGTAGGCACATAAAACCTTTCTTTAGATTAACGTAATTTACGATGAATTGTCATAATAAGTTTTCTTTCCCTTGCAAACTTTGGAGTTGTAAGGTGGATTGTGGCACGGGAAATTGAGAAATTTTCTTTACCTTATTGGATCAACCCTTATCCTATGTTTGGAGACAATGAAACCAATTAGGCGTCTAGAATTGACAAAGAATATGCATTAATGTGGATTTAGTCAGATGTTATAGAACCTACACCTAAGAAAGATTGCTTGAAGATGAACTAGGTTTTGGGTTAGCTTCTTGGAGTGAGTTGAAAGATCATCCAATTAAGCTTAAACAATGTGTCCGATATCATGAAACGCATAGTCAATGGCCCTCTAAAAGGCTGCTCCTGCATTCTTCAGATATTACAATACACAAAGATGCCCCAAGGAAAAATGAAGGTGGTTTTGTGTTGGTCCATAGGTTTTATGAAAATCCAGTTGTAGCCTGAGAAACCATCCATGAAGGAGAAGGATTTGCAACTGGCACAATAATTGATGATCTGGTCAATGAATGGGGTCAAATAATTGTCCTTTGGAAATGTAGTGTTCCAATCTTGGTAGTCGACACATATGTGGATGGTACTCTGTTTCTTGTCTATAAGAACCAGATTGGAAACCCATTATGTCAAGGGAATAGGGTAGATAAAACCAACATGTCATAATTTTTCCACTTCAATCTTGATAGTAGTGGTTTTACGGTGGTGGACTAGCCAGAGTCTTTTGTGGATAGGCCTAGAATTTTCATAGACCTTGATCTCATGCTCGACAATAGAAGGATCAATGCTGGGAATTTCCTCATAAGACAAAGTGAATACATTTTGAAATTCCTTAAAAAGGGAATTGAAGCTTGCAATTTCCTCATGATTGCAATCGGCTCCAATCTGAATGTTTTCCAAGATAGTTGTTTTGACTAAGATATGAATGAGCATCTCTTTTGAAATATTTCCCATGTTTCCTTCCGAATCCAAAGTTTGGACAGTTGTATAAATTGAGGGAATAACATCAGGTGGCTCAAAAGGCAGGGTTTTTACTAATTTCACGTCCGAATCAAATATCGAAGCATGATGGTGAGAGATTTCCCAAGGTTTCTCCTCTAAATACTTGATATCTCAAATAGCTTTGTCTGAATATAGGACTTCATCAAGGATATCGTCAGAGGGATCCATTATGGGAGTGGAGGTGGTATTGTTGGTTGTAACCAAAGAAGTGGAAGAACCATATGCAAATTGAATGGCTTGATAAGCCAATTTGGTTGGTGAAAGCAACATTTGTTCTCCGTGAGAGTCAATGTCTGAAGGGGCTGGGAGGATCTAGGGATCATTTGGGTCATGAGGAATGGTGGAGACCAAAGAAACCATTTGTGGAAACTTTGGCAGTGGAAGAGGAAAGCAACCCAATAGGGAGGAACCATTTAGAAGACCAATACAAAAACTGATGTAAGAGTCAGGTATGCCACCCACTGAGGGCACGATGACACTAGGTCACGGAGTAATCCATGTTATAGAAGGAAAATTGGTCCAATGTGACTATTCTCCCATCCAATTAAAAGAGGATGAGGTGGAAGATTGAAGAAACAATGACAGTCATGGCGTAAGCCCAACTGCGGCCCAAGAGAAGATTATAGTTGATGATCTATGACTTCAATGTCCACCATTACTATTTTCCCACTCAGAGTGATGGGGTAGCTGGCAGGGTATCCTTTCGGGATGAATGTACAACCATCGAATGCTTTAAGGGAATTCCTTGAGCGAGGGTTGGAGAACCCAAAGCAAGCCAACATGAATTAGACATGATGCAGGTGAAAGCGCCTTCAACAATGACCATTCTGTGGATAACTCTACCTTTCGAAATAACCTGCACTTGAAATGAAAGTTGGTGGGAAAGGTGAGGCTTAAATTTCTCAATGTCAAAAATTTCTAGCATGGAATGCTGAGGCCTAACTCCACCAATGGCTGAAACCAAAGCTTTCCATTGTGCTGGATAGGTTTGCAATACCTCGAGTGCCAACATGGCTAATGGTGCTTGCACCAAATCGTCTACAATACTGTAGTTCTAGGAAACAGGTCTAAAGGTATTATGTATCATGCGGAAAAGTACCCCTTTAGTGGGGGGGGGGGGGGAGAATCACAAGATCAACAACATGCCTTTCAATATGAAGATCATTAGGCGACGGTGGATTTGAGCTCAAGGCAGTGTCTAGAGCATTAGTGATTGGAGTTCCATAAGTTTTGGCTCATGTTTGAAGATCAACTATTTAAAAGTTGTAAATGATCGACGATCCTTCACTCGAGGAAGTATGATTTGAGCTATCGTTTCCTCCTTGCGGGGGTAGTAGTGGGTTCAAAATAAGATGTTCTTACTTTTGAGTAGGAAAAGGGTTGTGTAGGACAACTGGGGTCTGGCTAGCATCCTTTTGAGAAAGAAGATCCGTGCATTCTTGGAGACATGGAAATTTGTGTGTCATGTGGTCCTTCGCACAAATTTTACCAGGGAACTTGACATATTTTTCCTTTCCACTGTCAGATTTGGCAGCAACTTTCTGTTTGGGATTGGGTTGCATAGCAGGTTGCTCTTTATAAGGAGAGGTATTTTTATTGTTCTTCTTGTTCTTTCCTGTTATAGACATTTTTAGGCATTGCAACCCCAATCATAAATGTCCATAAATAGAGGGCTCCTAAGTCCCTAAAAGTGTTGCTTCACTGCCTAAAGGAACAAGGTCAGCTGATTATATCATCTCCTAGAAGTTCTCCACTAAAAACTACTCAGAAATGGTCAAAACTGGACCATACTAAATACCCAGTGCGGAGGGTGCGATGCATATCACCTTCCCAGTATAAAGGGTGTGATGCATACTAAAAGGCCCCTCTGTAGGGTGCAATGGTCGGGAATGGAAAAATGGCGGGGACAATTTGCGAGGTGGAAGATCATTGAATCTTCCACAAGCTTCCCCTCTGACACTTGCCTCTCTGTTTTCGACCAGGGATGAGTAAGAGATCATCAGTGTCCAAGTGGAATCAAGAACTATCAGAGAGAGGACACTAATCAAAACCCCAAAATATGACTCACCCCCTACAATCATCTATATATGGATCCCCCATCACAAAGATCCAGAGGCTAGAATCTTGTATCTTGTAGAGAAGTGTTGTTGGTTTTCTGGTGTAACTTCATAGTGTTGGGTGATCTAAGCTTTACTTGAGGTGAAGAAGGGCTTTCTTTTTGGAGGATGATGCTGGGTCAGAACATATGGTTGTAATCCTCTTGCTATTCTTGATCTTAATAAAGCTATTCAAGTTTTCCTCCATATTCTTGTATGTTTGATTATATATGCATTTGTATGGTTAAAACATATAT